>JBAKGM010039479.1:0-18452 GCA_037177215.1 Asparagus racemosus
CACACACACAAGTGGGTCATATTCTTTTTTTTAAATGAAAAAACTGTTCATTCATTAAACAAGATATGAAAAAGAAAGTACATCACGTGAGATTAATGGCAGTAAAAAAGATGGTGAGCGATCTCTCCACTTCACTATGTGGCTGCAAGAACAACCAAACTGTGCTAAAGCATGCCCCACTTTGTTATCCATACGACCCACGAAGATAAAGGAACACCGGTTGAAAAAGAAGGCCTCGTTGCGAATTTTCCCAACAATATGCCCGTGAGAAGTTAATCACTCCCCTGTGAGATTTATTTCCTCACTTACCCTTTAAGCATCTGATTCGATTCTAACATCAGACAGAAACAAACTTTTTGCTAACTTCAGCCCCATAAAAATTGCTTGACACTCCGCAACTAAAGCTGGACACCTATCAGCCCATAGCTACCAGCCTACCACCACCATTCCAATATCAATATGAATAACTGTGCTGAGTGGTACCACTCCCGAAAACCTACCAGAAGAAGTATCACAATTTATTTTAATAACTCCAACTAATGGGAGACGCCAAGATGCAATACCATAATGTAGAGAACCCGTTCAAGACCCTTGAAAAGCGTGGATTGCTTGAACTTCCGCCACAATACGTCTAGGCAGCAACGCCATTCTAAAACCGCTTGGGTGGCACACATGGCTAGCGGGTGTGTGTCCAGGGTGGGGGCAAGCCGAGAAACCCGGTTTCGAGCCCTCGTGCCTGTAAAAATCCCAACGGGCCAGAGGAAGAGGACCTTGCCGCTCTCAAACCTCGAACCGCGGACTAGCCACTTGCAAAGCAAATGGTGAACCGCGGGGGTGTACTGAAAAAAAAAAAAAAACAACGCCATTCTAGACGGCGGAAGAGCAACCTCGCCAATTATGAATTTATTGCGAGACTTCCATAGATAATATTCCACAGCAAGACGACCAACAAACACATATCATCTTCTTGAAGTAACATAAACAATTGTGCAAGCCAATCACCCTTATTAAAATGGGTGAGAACGTCCACCCTAACAGGCATCCTCACCTTTGTCCATACTTCATTGGCAGCATTTCAATTAATGAAGATGTGATTCATATCTTCAAGAACATTAAGCTCACAGCTAAAGCAATCAATTGCTCTTTTTTTTTTTTTTAATTGCATTTCCATGATGGATGCTCATCACGAACGTTTAAAACTTTGTCTTATGATGAAATTCTTACCAAGTTACTGACCATTAAAGCATCGTTTCGCCAACTAGCTATGTTAAGTTACTATCATGTTATTTATGAATAATAATGCTTAATAATGTGGAGTAAGAATTTCAAAATCAATTGATATGCCTTCCATATATCACTTCATCATTTCTTAGAATGAGTATTAACCCCGTGCTTCCAGGGATCGTTTTAATTTCTTTGGTTTATATATGTTGGATTATTATGCCATTAGAATACTTTAAGCTAACTTAGTATAATAAGAGAGATGATTGATTATATTTCTTTATAAACTATAATTTACAGATCATCCATTAAGTAATATTTTATTAAATATTTATGAGAGAAGAGACAATGACCACCTCCTTTTTTTATGTTATGGGAACAAGAGAATAACATTTTTTATCAGCTAAATAGAAAGTTTGAGTGGCAGGATATTTCTTAGATAAATTACAATTTTAAGTTTAAAATTTACATTTAGATAGCATAACCATCAATCTCCTTTACAAATTTAAATAAAATTTTATGATTTTTAAAAGCTTAAAAATGAATGGTATTTCAATATCCCGAGATTTTCATCAATGCGCTCGGAATTAGCACAGGAATGACACTATGACTTTTCTCAAACCACCAAAATGGATAGTAGAAAGTTAACACACCCTACTAATAAGGACATAGGACCCATGACAATTAAACCTTCCCACCACATGCATTCCTCACACAAATAGTATATTTTAATATTATAATATAATATGTTTCATTAGTAGATCATTTATAAATTCAAAATTTTTTGGGGATGCTATTTATAAAGTTTTGAGGGTTGTTTGTAATTTTTTAAACTTTCATGGGGTGGTTGTAAAGTTTTTAGAGGGTCGTTTTGTAAACTTTTTGTGGGTTTATTTGTAATTTACAAAACTTTCAGAAGGCTTTTTAAACCTTATTGGGGGTGTTTGTAATTTTAGAAACTTTCAACGATTTGTTTGTAAATATTTTAAGGAGTTTTTTAATAATATTTTGATATTTTCACTATAGTTTTTGTTACTTTAGCAACTTTCATCAGGCTAGTTGCAAAATTTTCAAGGGTCTATTTGTAAAGTTTTCAAATAGATTTTTGTAGTTTTGAAACTTCCAAGGGGTTAGTTGTAAAATTGTTAGGGTTTTTTATAAAACTTCAGGGGACTATTTGTAAGTTTTAAACTTTTTATAGAATTTTCAAAATTTTCATATTTTTTAAGAATTAATTGTAATTTATGGATTTTAAAGAGAGTGGTATATAATTTTTTGAATTTTGTGGTGCTATTTATAATTCTCAAATTTCTCAAGAATTTATTTATAGTTTTTTAATCTAAAGTGGTTGTTTGCAACTTTCATGAGATTATTTGTAATTTTTAGGTTTTTTGTGTGGTGTTTACAATTTTTGAAACTTTTAAGGGATCATTTTAATTTTTTAAGAAGTTGTTTGTAATATTTTAAAATTTTCAACAGGGAGTTTGTTATTTTCGCAACTTTTATGGGGCTAGTTGTAATCTTTTTCAAAGGGCTATTTATAAAATTTTTCAAGGGAATATTTTTAATTTTCAAACTTTCAAGAGCTAGTTGTAAAAATTTAAAGGAGCAGTTTATAAATCTTTAGGAGACTATTAATAGTTTTTTAACTTTTCATTGGACTTTTTCTAATTTTTTGATGTTACAGGGATTGTTTGTAATTTTTAAATTTTAAAAGGAGCACTTTATAACTTTCTTCATGTTATGACACTATTGATAGTTTTTGAAAATTTTCCCCGAGCTTATTAATAGTTTTTTAATATTATGAGGTTGTCTGCAAATTTCTAATTTTTAACAGGTCTATTTCGAAATTGATTTATTAGAAGGTTGTTTTTAATTTTTGGATCACAAGGGATAGTTTGTAATTTTTGGATTTTTACGAGGTGGTTTATAGTTCTTGAATTTTGAAGGGGATAGTTGATAATTTTTTAATCTTAATAAAACTATTTTATCTAAGAGAGGTCTTTGATTAATAGAATTTTCAAAATATGGATAGTATTAAGGATTCTTAGGTTAAGAGTTAGAAATGAGGGTCTTTATTATTAGAATTTCTAATAATAGGTTATTTTAATTTGATTTTTATTTTTAGGTGAAGATAATTTGATTAGGATTACCCAATATTTTTACGTGAACACTTTGACACATGGCATGTGTTTGCCATATTTATATATAAAGGAGAGATATGATTATGAGATTTTTTTTGTTATGGAGAGTTATGATTTGTGTAGGATTATCAAATATTTGATTACTAGAATTTCTAATTGTAGATAGTTTTAATTTAATGAGGATTTTTAATTAGATGAAGATAAGATTAGGCATCTACATGTCATCTTCTGGTAGGATAGAAGGACACATAACTTTTTTTTATATGACACATATCATGCATTTATATAATACATGTCCAGTATTATTCCCATGCTCGCTCTTTCGAGTCTTAAACTTAACAACTTACAAAGAAAAAGATTTACAATTTTAAGAATTTAGAAACAAGAAAAATTTATAAAGTCTCAATTCTTTTCTGTGTGCCACTCGAGTGTTGCTCTCATACTCCATTGACGGTACGTGCAAGACAATGAGCCTTTTGCTGATTTCTCTAAGAAAACAATCTATGAAGATCGATTACAAAAGATTGTTGAAGCCTTCTTTCTTTGACAAGGGAATGTCGAAGTTCCAAGTTTGACAAAGTCAGCCAAATTCTCCTTTTTCTGATCTATATATCCAAAATGAGTAATATCGCCTCCTCTTATAGGCTAGGAGAGAGAATTAGTGGCCACTAAATGTGGGTTAATGGCCATTAACTTAGGAGATAACGGGGTGAACTGTTTCCTCGAAAATAGCACATGAAATGGCTTAGAGCGAGGTTCACCAATAACAGTCATAGGCGAAGTTCATTCTAGCAAACTTTACCAGATGTAGGTGATGTGGCCCATGTGGACTATTTGGGCGAAGCTCATTCTGGGTGAACTTCGCTTGAAGCTTCACTTTGACTTGGTCTTGAGAGCGAGCTTCGTTATGACTTGGGTGACCTTTGCTATGGCTTAGGCGTGCTTCGCTATGACTTGTATTTGGGCCATTCTGATATGATTAAGTGTTTAGCCCATGATCGTTCACTTCTTGAGCATTGGGCACAAGTATCAGATTCATATTATCTGTACTGAGTATTAATCAGGGAGAAAGCCCATATATTTTGACCATCTATAAGGACCACCCCTAAAGTTTTCGAGATCCTGCATTTGACTTGTAGCAGGGGTCGAAATTACTCTGGATAATAGCCAGAGGTGTACTACTAAATATAGCTTCAGCTATCTTGTTTAGGGTGGATCTATCTCCATTTTGGTCGTCGGAGTTGTACTGCTGAACGTTACTTCTTTTACAGTGGATTCATCTTGGTTGAATATTTAGTTGCATTTATATGCTCTTTTGTAGAGAGTTTATTCAATTCTGTGTTCGGAACGGAACTCGCTTGCCTTTGAGGTTGGGCAAAGCTTAGGGAGCAGCTTATGTTAAGCAATTATCGCCTGACCATGAATTTTGGCAGGGTTCGCTCAATTATGAGTGTTGAGCAAGGTTCACTGATTGGTGAGGGTCACTGAGGCTGCTACTCTTAGATTCATGCCTTGATTTGTGACTAAGATCACTCTTGGTGGTCAAATCTCGAGTGAGATTCACTAAACAGCCTACTACCAAGCTATCGTTTAGCCCTTGAGTAGTCTACTCACTTCTCGTAAGGAGTCACTCTTTTGGGAATAGTTTGTTGAAATGCCAATAAATAGCTCTTTCATTCCCCTAATTCATTCATTTTCATCTCTCTACATATTGTTCTACTCCTAACCGACCGGAGTTTCTCTTTAGTAGAGAAGCTGAAATCAAGAGGCTTAGGCGAGAGTTGGCCCAAGTTGACGGTGGTTATGTGGAGGAGAACAAGATTCTCTGTCAATTAGTGGACTTGTTGTTGGCTGAAAAGGCTTGTCTCGAGCCAATCATTGAGAACCAGCCAAAGGAGTGGTGCAAAGTGAATCACTATAAGTACGCATGGAGCTTCGAATGTCAGACTCTATGTAGGACCATTTGAAGGCTTCGATGGTGCCTAAAAAAGGATTCTTGGAGTTTCACAAGTGAGGATTCAGAGAGTGACTAGGTTCCACAAGTGAGGATTCAGAAAGTAATTAGGTGTCATTTGGTTCCTCTTTCCTTTCTTTTCTTGTTTGCTTATTTATTTTCCTTCTGTTTCTCAGCCGTCTGGTAGTTTGAGGTATTGAAAAGTACTTGTAAGAAGAAGGATTTACGGTCAATGGAAGAATGAAGTTTTTGTGAAATTGTTCCTCGTTGTATGCTTGATCTCTGCATGATATTCCCTTTTGAAGTTCACTCACTCTTGAATTAGGGTGGAGCTCAACCTTCATATGTAGGCGAGGATCATCAAACAAGGTTCACCAAGTGAAGCTCACCATAAGCTGGGTGAAACTTGTCCAATTTTGGGTCTTGGGTAAAGTTTGTTGATCTATTGGCGAAATTCTTTTAGTATTTGGGCAAAGTTCACTGAGTAGGTTGGCAAGATTCATTCAGATGACTTTGAATTTTAAATTCCTAATTTCATGCCTTGATTTAAGGCGAGGATTGCTCTTGGGCAAAGTTCAAGGCAGAATCCTTAGGTAAAGTTCGTTGAAAGCCAATAAATAGACTATTCATCATCTTCTTCTTCACTTTGCCTTCAAAAATCTTGAACCCTTAAAATCCTCAAAGCTTTCAAGACTTCTTCAACTCCAATGGCTCCCTGTCGTAACCCATCAAGAAAAAGCAAGTCGGCGGCGGCTCTCGTCTGCTGAACCTTGTCGCTACATCGCCACATCTGGAGATGGCATTGGGTAAGCTTTCAAAACCCATCTCTCTAAGCCCCCACCATCAATGGCAAGACTATTAGGTCAGTAAAGCGGTGCTTATTAGGCTTGAATAGTGCTTCAAAGCGTTCGGACTAGCATCATGGTCAATGATGAGGCTTAATCAATCACCCTCAGTCATGAAACTTAGCTTTGCTGGCGATGGTAAAGCTTTGATAGTTGCCATCAATGGCACTTCTTTAGGCGAACTTTGCTCATTGGGTGAGGTTCGTTAGCTATTTTGACTTCTCGGTAAACTTCGGTCTTTAGGCGAAGTTCGTTGTTTTAGCATGTTTGATGTCTGGGTGAACTTTGATTAAGCGAGGTTCGCTTATACAACTCGTTTGGGCTTTTGAGTGAACCTCGCAATTAAGCTAACGTTCACCAATGCTAGAGTGAACTTCACCTAGGCTTGTAATACTTAGCCAATTTTCTTCATTTTGTGGTGGGCGAACTTCACTTATGAGCAAACTTCACTCAAGTATGAGCCAAATAAGCTGTTCCACATGCCAAATTTTAACACTTTGTTGAATTTCAAGCTAGTCTTCTAATTTTCCTTTCTTTCTTTGTGCAGTTCCTCTATAAGATATGCCTATCAACCGATGCAACCACTTCGGCCATAGTGGGACTCTAGATCCAATTACACCACATGTCTTTAGGGGTTACATCCCTCTGTCCTATGAGGAGAGTAGCTAGGAATGGGTAGACGCTATCAATCAAGGTAGTGTTGCCACTTTGAGAGAACTCATCCCTAACATGAAGTTCTCTATCCCTGAGGAGGATTGGCCTAGGAAGCCACACTTCCTATTTGATGATGGTAACCCAGATGGCAACACTATATTCAACCTGGCGAAGGAGAGGTGGTATTACACCCAAGGGGATCGACACTTCTATCTATCAGCGATAGAACGACATATGTTGTTCATGTACTTGTAGCCTACGGCCATTCTCGATACAATGGCATTCTCCATCACATGTAACTAGAATAATGTGATGGTAGGCCAGTTGAAATAGGAGAGGGGGTTCTTCAAAGAAGAATGTTATGGCATCAATATACTTGGTCTTGTCCTAGGTTCTGTCAAGGAGAACACTCCGACGAATGAGATACCGGTGATAACCAACGTGTTCAGCAACTAGCTTGCTGAAATCATTAGGCAATACCCAGAGGAGGATGCTAGATTTTTGAGTTGGATTAAGGCTACTCAGTTGAAGTGGTGGGCAAGGATGATAGAATATGCCCTTTGCACTTTTGAGGAGAAACTGATGAAGCTGGGGCTTTACTCTACCGTGTGAGCTTCTCAATATGATGTTGAAATCTGTGAACCAGTATTATACAGCATTCTCAAACTGTATAATGCTAATACCATCACTTTTTTCACTCCAGCAGGGAAGGTTAAAGTAGCCCTACATAAGATGTATGAAGTGTCTCGGTTCCTGATGGAAGAGTGACCGTATGAAGAATTCTTCCCCAATAATGCTAAATTTTGGAGTATGAAGCCACATGCTCATATTGTTGAGACATTTTGGGAGCCGGTATGCTATTTCCACATCTGCCATCAGATGGATGTGAGTGTTGCCCATGATCCTCATGTCACTCGTGTGCCCTGGGATGAATACCTATTCAGGAATGTAAGCAAGAAGGGGAAAGTGGAGCCTATCCCATTGAGCTTCAGTCTTGAGGTAGAGAACTGAATCTTCAAGCATGTCCGACAGTCCACATCATCGATTTGGATGAGTGTGGAATTAGAGCGGGGGACAAGTTCAAGAGCTTCCACTATCAGGCTAAATAGTCTATCTCTGCTCAACTTTAATTACGGGCTTCCTTTCAATATGGTTGAAAGAATGTGTAGTGTCATCTCGGCCAAAGGACTGCATTTCCATCAAGGTTCTATACCTGACAATATTACTTGCTCATGGGTACAACTTAGCCTTGCTCCTGGCTATAGTCAGCTACCTTCATCACAGACCGAGAGAGTTGATGAGGAACCGAGAGAGTTGATGAGGAAGTATCTAAATCAAAAGGAAGGCTGTCCAAAGAAAGAGGTGCCTTTTGAGGGTGAAATTGTCGTATACCTATTTAATGATATGGTATATGCTCCACTATTCTTCCCTCATGTTAGCCACCACTAGGCGTGAGGAGGGGGTCTCACTATTGTAATGATACGAGGCCTCAAAATGCAGAGTAAAGTATGTCATAGGGATTCATCCGATTGTTTAAAATAAAGACAAAAATACTGCCTCTACGGCCGCTTTCCTAATATCACCGGGACTAAATTTGGTGATGAATTCTGGGATGATCTTGGAGCTGAGGGATTTACTTTCTTAACCAGTGGCTGTTCAACTGGTTAGTGAATATTAGTCACGGGCATCTTGTTGCTTGATTGAATAGGATAGAATGCTACATCGAGCCCTATCTCCCTTGCCGCTTCACATGACAATTTGGGTATAATCAACTTTATGTTGGTAATCCCAACACCAGGCTGATGCATTTGAGTTTGGTAGACTGTGTTAGTGCTTAGTATCATGTCATCATCGCACGTACAGGTGCTTAGGTCATGCTACCCCCACAAGACTCCTAACACTTATATGACTTTAGGGTTTTACAAGTGGTATAACTTTGTGAACATCACGAGCAGCCTCTTCAAAGTAAACAAGACCAGTGTGAAGTGGATCATCTAGAATTTCAAAGAAGCTTCTAGGAAGGGGACCAAGAGCAGAGCGCCTGGACTCCATGAATACCTTGCTAAGGTAGGGCAAGGAGAACACGCAAACAACGAGGATGAGCCGTACGTGCTAATTGAACAGTCGCCTCAGTGTAGGCCCGTCAGCATAAGTATGCAAGAGCCATTGTTCTGTAATGAAGTAACAAGAGGAGATATTCATGGGAAGAGGACGTGATAGCCTTCGTGTTCTCCAAAGCAGCCCAAATGTCGATGCTTGGAATCACTGGTGAAGGCGAAGTCTCTTGAGGCTACAACACATGATCCAATGGTCAATTAGGACTCCAACGATTATCTTGATGATCCCTATGATCCTGCTCATGCTGGTGAAGCAGGTAGATCCTCTCACATCCCAGGTATGACTTTGTTCACATGAGTGGTATAGTCACTTTAGTTTAATAACTAACACTCCATCCATTTTCTTTTACAAAAAGTAAAGCTGAGCCGAGAGTCGATATGGCTATGACGTCCATGTCTACTCCCGTCGTCGAGTCTTCAATTCCTATTGAGGAGTTAGTAACATCTAAGTCTATAAGGGATGCGATGACTTCCGAGCTCCCCAAAGAAGCTGAATCGAGGGTCGAGCCTAAGCCCTAGCCTTAAGCTAAAATGCGATGACTTTAGCTGCTCCTCCTAATACAACTGAGGCCTTGGCTGTTGCAATTGAGGTGAGCTCATCGAGGTGAGCAATGATTGAGATTTCTTCCTCTCCAAACTCTGATGATCTAGATGAGTCAGAGATTCAGATTATGATTGAGAATCTGATGATGCTTTTTAGTCGGAGTGTTGAGGGGGCTCTGGCTAGTGGTAAGGGCTTATCTGCTCACACCGGATGCTTGCTATAGAGTCAGCTTGACATTCTCATGTCAGTTGTTGGAGCTGGAAGTGTTGAGCCTTATCAGAGCATGATTGACCAAGTGGAACTCCATTTTTTAGAGTTACAAAACCTTCACAAGGCTGATGTCGCTGCTATTGCAGTGATCGAGTTTCAACGTCTCATGGTGCAATGCTGCAAGCTCAAGGAGACAGCACAAAAAGAGATGGAAGAAGTCAACCAAATGATGTGGGAATTGACAGCTCACCTTGCCGCTATCAACGGTGAAAGTGCAGAAGTTGCTGACACCATTTCTAACAGGCAGACCACCATTAATGAGGCTAAGGCTACTATAGCCAAAGCACATGCCATGTTAGAGGTGCCCTAGAAGTAGAAGGAGGAGCTTGAGGCTAGGTCTGTGGAGTTAGCTGGTAAGCGAGCTTAGAGGACAGAGTGCTTGAGGACGGAGGGTCTAAGGGAGCAAGCTATGAAGGGGGCCACTGATGCGCGCGAGGCTAGAATGACCAAGTGTATTGAAAACATTAGGTCTTTGTTCCGCCAATAATTTAGCCTACTTGCATTTTGCGGCTTTTGATTTTGAATTGAACTATCTGTAATAGTTTAGCTCCTTTTGGTAGCAATTCAATAAATAATTTGCTTTTAGTTTTAAAGTCAAACAACAAAGGTATAATGTTAACATATCGTATGAAATCTAGAATCATTAATGACTCTTAGGGGTGAGTGATCAAGTTGTGGGATTCAACTCGCCAAAATATAAAGAGAGGAGTCGACGGAGGTGTAATGTTAACCAATTGATAGAATAAACTGACAGAGGTGTGATGCTAACGTATCAAGCTTGCAAAAAGAGTATTGTTCAGAGGTGTAGTGTAGTGTTAACATAACAGTAATAAGGAGTTTGACAGAGGTGTAGTGTTAACATATTTAATGGACCGACAGATGTGTAGTGTTAACTAGTCGGATTGAAGGGAGCCCAAGGGACAACTACCATTTAGAAGTGTAATATTAACTTAACGGTATGAAAGATCAATAGAGGTGTAATGTTAACTGATCGATTTTAGAGGGAGGGATTGATAGAGGTGTGGTGTTAACCAGTCAAGTCCAATGAAGTGCAAACAGCTCAGAGGTATAATGTTAACATGACGGTGGTGAAAGATACCCAGAGTCAAATAGAGGTGTGATGTTAACTTGATTACTTATTGGGAAATTTTGAGTCTGGATTAAATTGAGATGATTTATGACTTTGGTGGAGAAATTGTTCTCATGGTTAGAGGTGAAAGTTTAAATGTGACCAACAACTATGTGGGGAGATGAAAAGACTCAATTCAAGGGTAATATTTCCTGAGAAATTTTTCATTAATTGGTGCCATAAGCCTATTACCATTTGGATCGATCAGGCGGTATGCCCCATTTGCGTAGACTATTTCCACTAGAAGTGAGCCTTCTCATTTGGGTTGGAATCTACCTTTAGTCTTGTGTATCATGACCATAGGTCGAAAAATAGCTAAGAACAGGTCTCCTTTCTTAAAGGATCATTGCTTCACCCTTCTGTTGAAGGCTCCTGATATGCAAGACTGGTATATCTCGATTTGTTGTTAAACTTTGAGTCCCAACTTATCTAGTTCCTCTAATTCTTAAAGACACCTTTGATGATGTTTTTCGATCATCATCTTCTTCACGAGAGTAGTTCTCAATAATAGAATTTAGATCTCTAGTGGTACTATAGCTTCACATTCGTATACCAAAGAGAAGAGTGTAGCACCCGTGGGAGTGCGGGCCGTTGTTCGATAGGCTCAAAGACACTCTCCAAGTTTCTCATTCCAGTCTTATTTGTTGAAAGGGACAAACGTTTTGAGAAGTTTGATGATGACCTTGTTGAATACTTTGGCTAGACAATTAGTAGCCGGGTTGTATGGCATAGACACCATGTCCTGAATTCTGAATTTATATAGAATTTGCAGAACTGTCAACTGATGAATTGAGGACTATTATCATGGATGATCCTCTGAGGGATGTCAAACTAATAGACGAGGTGGTGCTTTATGAACTTAAACACATTAGATATTTTAATTTTTTTGAGTGGGATGGCTTCAACTAACTTAAAGAAATAATCAGTGATGGCCGGGATGAATCGGTGGCCTTTAGTAGTCGGTAGGCTAATTGGCCCAATGATGTCTATTCCCCATATCTCGAATGGTAATGAAGCGTTAGTCGGATGCAACTCCTCTAGGGGTTGGTGTAAGAAGTCTGCATGGAATTGACACGCACAACATCGCTTAGCATAAACCACTGTATCTGCTACCATTGTTGGCTAATAACAACCTAGAAAACGAAGTTGATCCTAGAGTTTGGATCCAGGTTGATGAGCTCCACATGTGCCATCGTGGGCTTCTTTGAGTTTTTCTTGAGTTTCGCTTGATGATAGGCATCTAAGCAGTAAACCATCGAATGATTTACAGTACAATGTCTATGTGGCAGAGTAGTAAAAGAAGTGGGGAACTCTCCTTTAGATAGACATCACTTGTTTTAGATTGTCAGGCAGTATAACGTGTAAGGTGTAGTCAATGATTGGGTAATGCCAATCATTAGGTTCAAAACCCCAGGTGTAGTATGGATCTCATTGGCTTTCAGGATCTGCTTGGGACAGTATAGCTGGTGGCTAGCTACTATAATGTGTTTGGTAGACCTAGATGACAAGGCTAAAGTGGCCGCGAATGATGCCAATGTATCGGCTTAAGTGTTCTTGAGGCAAGCTACATAATTAATGTAGAATCCATCCAAAGAATGGGTGAGTTTCAATGCCACTTTATGGTATAGCAAGAGATAATTAAGACGGACCTCGTATTCTCCCTCAAACTAGTTGACGATTAGGTTGGAATCGCCATAAGCTTCATGCTAATGTCTTGAGCAAGTTGTAGACCGATTATGAGGGCATTGTACTTAGCCACGTTAGTAGAACATGGCTCGGTCAATGAATAAGCTTGGGAGAGGACATGGCCATGGGGAGCGATGAGCACTACTCCCACACCTATGATGATAGTTCATTCAGGGACAGGATGATCCATGAGGAAGTCTATAATTGTATGTCCTTTAATCGATATTTGGGTATAAATGTCATATCATAATGAGAAAGCAATATTTCTCATTTTGTGACCCTGGAATTCAGAGATCCTGGCTTTGTCATGAGTACCCGTAAAGGGTTAACTCTTGAAATGACATGGATGGTTTGACCAGTTAGATAGTGTCACAATTTTAGATGGCAAAGACTAGAACTAGACACTCTTTTTCAACTGGATTGAAGCGATGTTTAGCATCAATTATGGTTCAGCTTAAGTAGTAGATGGCTTGTTTATGGCCTTCATCATTTTTCTGAGCAAGAAGTGCTCCGACAGAGTGGTCCATAGCCCTGACATAGATTACGAATGGCTTGCCTGATACCAAAGTGGCTAGAACAGGCAGCTTCATGAGATATTCTTTAATCTCATCAGAGGCTTTTTGACAAGTGTTATCCCTTACAACCGAAGTGCCCTTCTTCATCAACCGTTGAAATGGTTAGCACCTTTTGGACAAATTAGTTATGAACTTATGG
The DNA here is from genome assembly GCA_037177215.1 of Asparagus racemosus. Lineage (NCBI taxonomy): Eukaryota > Viridiplantae > Streptophyta > Magnoliopsida > Asparagales > Asparagaceae > Asparagus > Asparagus racemosus. The sequence continues at coordinate 13,279 of JBAKGM010039479.1, forward strand.
ATATAAGCTAGACGTCCCTACAAACCTCTAAGTCCTTTAAGATTTCTCTAAGCTGACATCTCCTAGATTGCTTTAACATTTTCAGGGTCAATGTGTATTCTGTAGGACGAGATGATAAACCCTAGAAATTTACCCGATGATACCCCAGGAAGAACTTAGTTGTGTTCATCTTGAGTTGATGCTTACGCATAATCTCAAATATTATTCTCAAATTGTTGAGGTGATCCTCTTTACAGTGACTTTTGATTGTGATGTCATCAATGTAGCATTCAACCATTTTGTGTAAGTGCTCGCGAAAAATTATACTCATCTCATGTTGATAGGTAACTTTAGCATTTTATAGGCCAAAGGGCATCACCGTATAGTAGTACACTTCAAATAGCATTCATAATGATGTATGATTCTCATCTTCCGAATGCATCTTGATTTGACTGTTTTCAGAGAAGCCATCCATGAACGACATCCTCTCGAATTGTCAATCATGAAAACAATGATAGGGAGAGGGAATTCTTCTTTTGGGCGAGTCAAATTGAGAAATCTGAAATCAATACAAATTCTGATCTTTATATTTTTCTTCATCACGACGATAATGTTGGCCACCTAGTTTGGGTGTTGTTCTTCATGAGCGAAGCCGTATTCAATGAGTTTGTGAATTTCTATCTCAATCTGCACTATTAGTTCAGGAAAGGAAATGTTGTTGTTTTTTTGACCGGCTTAACGCTAGGGTAAATATTGAGACAATGCACAGCCACATTTGGTTTTAACATTAGTCTCATCACCTATGTTGACCTGGACTACCTTATCTCTAGTTGGTGGCTTACGTGGTTCGAAACACGAGTCCTATTGGGCCCAAGGTGTTTTGCCCAAGGATCATTCTCTAGGTCATCAAATGCTTCTAGTTCATTAAGCTTTTTAGTTTGGCTATATGAAGTCATGTTGATCGTGAACTCTTTGAACATGGTACTGACGCTAATGTCAGAATCCCAATCAGATGTATCTAAAGAATAGCTTGGTAAGTTCTCAAACCTTAGTTCTGTCTGCATGGTGGATTCTAGGTAGAAATATCTGAGTCCATGTCAGGTAAGTAATCGATGTTTTCCCCTTTCGGTACAAAGGGTGTTGGTGAAGCTCATCATCCTTAGTTGAAATTCAACTCTTATTTTAGAGTAAAATTGTAACACATTCTTTCCATTATGTGACAAGATTGCTTACTATAATAAGAGAATTCGGGTGTTTCCTCAAATTTGTCGTGCAAGATTGACAGATGAGGCTATGGTTTGACTTTCCTAAAGATGATAGCCTCTTGAGTGCTTTTCTTGGTTGGAACGATAAAGATGGTATCCTCTAAGCTACCCAGCTATTGGCGAGTCAAATAAGACTTTTTTATAGGCATGTACAATGGCGGTTCTAAAGCTAACCTAGAAAACAAAGCATCGGCCTCTGAGTTTTCATTCTCAGAGACAGAAGAATAATCGTAAGCAAATTCTACATTGTCATTGAAAACCAAGCCCCCTTAATTTTCGGCGGACTGATCTGTACAAAGATCTTTCAGGGTGACTCTAAGGGGTTCCATCTCCCAAATGGGGTCTTTGTCTAGGTCGGGCTCGTTATCTGCCTCATTACCACTATTGAGATTTTCTAGAATGAATAACTTAATTGTGTATTTTTCATCATAAAGGAGGGAGTCGGTGAAGTAATTCTTCACTCCTTTAAAGGGATGCTTCTCGGCATAACCATTTTTTATCACCCCCTGATCGTCGATATACTTGAAGCACTGATGAAGTGTTGATGGGACAATTATATTGGAATGAATTTATGGACGTCCTAAAAGCAGGTTATAGAGTATTTCTACATCAATGAAGTAGCATGTTACCTCCGTCTTTAAGTCGCCAAGCTAGCACTTGAGATGAATTTTGCCTAGTGACCGGCTATTGCTAGAATTGTATCTAAAAATAGTAGCAGTCATTCTTGACAACTTGTATAGCAGGATGCTCAAGAAGCTAAGGAGCCTTTGATGGAAAATGCTTAAGGCAGATCCTAGATCGATATGGATCTATTTGATCTTGGTTGAACTGACGTATCCCGTGTAGTAGAGGGGTTGATTGTGATGATGGTCCTTGATAAGCATGTCTTCATGAGTGAAGGTGATGCCAGGTGTTTGTTATATCCTTTGATGACATTGTTAGTGTTGCCTTTGATCATCAATTAGTAGGCTCGGGTACATGAATGAGGAACACATCATTGTCCATTAATGCTTCCCTCAAAGCCTCCCTCGTATCTTTGGACACACATAAAAGTTCATGCAATGTTACATGAGCTAGAATATTAGCTAGTTGAGCCAATATATCGTACTAGAATAGGGATTTGAGTCTAGCGGATAGTGGCTTTAATGCTTTGTAGAACCGTGTTTCCTTCTGTTTGGCAGGCTCATGCTGCTTGGAAGGTCCTATTTGGTCATACTTCTTTAAGTAGTCTTTGCCAAATCTAGTTCCTATAGGTGGAGTCTGGTCCAGTTGCACTACCATGGCCACTTTGTCATCCTCCGAATCTATCATTGAGGTGATCTGCAAAAATTCCTCACCTACAATTACAGAGATAATGTTGCAAGTCTTTATATTGCCCTTAGTCTTTGTATGGGGTGTTAGCTTGAGAGAAGTCTAATGTTCATCTTGGAGAAGATCAGAATGAACCCACATCATCTCTTCTTTATTGGTTGTGAGAGGGATGAAGCCTTTACTCTAACGACCCTGCCAATGATGATTGATTAGCACCATCCTTACGGTAGGAAAGGGGGTGACCCTATTCTAAACCCAAGTCTCTGGCATAGAGCATAATTGAAGGGTCATCATGTTGGCAATAACCTTATTCTGCTCAGGTCAAAGCTTGAGGATCCCAGAATCGATGAACGTCTATATTTTATCCTTGAGGATATAACAGTTCTTCATCGGGTGTCCTAACATTATGTGCCAAAGGCAATAATTAGTATCATCGATCTTCCTGACATTTCTCAATCGGGTGCCCTAACATTCTATGATAGAGGCAATAATTAGGGTGTATAGCCTGTGAAAGCTTTAGCTGAATCCCTTATTGATCACATGGAAGATGACGATGGTGTGCTCATTTTTAAAAGAATAGTTTCGTTGGGAACTCTTTCGAGAGTCTTTTTAATATTTGTCAAGTTTCTCAACCTCGACAGCAAATATCTCCTTTAGTTTTGATTGAGAAGACTCTCCCGACTTATTCTTATCCCCTTTTCAATTTGAGCAGGAATCAAATTTGTTGAAGCATTCGGCAAATTTCTTAGCAATATACGCCTGCTTCATCAAATCTTTCCATAAACTAGATTTGACTGCATACATGTGAGCTTTTATTCGACTCAAGAAATTGTGCCGACAAGTTTGGAGCAATATCGGCAGTAGCATAGAGTGGCATTGTAATGTTACATTGCAAAACCATTGAATATAATTTCTGACCGAGTCTTCACCTTTTTGCTTTTTAGAGAGGAGCTTGGCCATGATCTCTTCGGACTCTTCATGGAATTGAGATAGGAATTGTGATTTCAAATCGGCCGAGGACTTTATGGAACCTTCGGCTAGATTCTGAAACCAATCAAAGGCTACTCCCTTAATGGTGCCAATGAAGTATTGTGCCTTGATGGTGTCATTTCCTACTACATTTCCTATTTGTTGATGGAAGTAGTAGATGTGTAGGTTTGGAGATCCCTTGCCATTGAACATATGTAAGTCGGCGGCTTAAACTTCATTGGGTACGGAGCTGAGTCCCACTCAATGAGATAAGGTGGGATGATCCCAACCTTTTTCAGGTTAGTTTGCTCTGTAAGAGCGTTAATTTCTGGTTCTAGAGGTCTTCGAGGACTTTAATTCATGTTTCATCTTTGGTGGCCTTGACGTCTCAAATTCTGTCTGAGAGGAGAGAGTATCTTCTTGGTGAGACGGGTCCTTCTCGATGATTGGTCACTTTCCTTTTGAAGAACTCTTGGGGGGCTGAGAGGCAAGCAACAACTGCTGAATCATATTTTCAACTCACTTGAAGTGCTCGTCATATGTCTTCTTTTGGGCATCGACCTTGTAGATGATCAAAATATACAAGTTCTCTCCTAGACTACTACTCAGTACAGATATTACAAATCTGATACTTAAGCCCGACATGAGCTTGCTCCCTTAAGGGAGATTCTTCCCCAACCTATATACCTTACTATTACTAAGTTGGTGTTTTGCGGCGCATAGATAATCCAGTGGTGGAGAGGTATATACGTCTGAATATATGTATGCATTATGAATTTTTTGAAGAACATTCTCATCTTGACTTGCATTCTTTTTAGATGAGAGGAAGTACTAGATGAGAGGAAGTACTACCGTACGAAGCACTTGTACGATACGGCATCCTAATATAGCCGCCACCAGTCATGGAGATGACGACGACGAGGAGTGAGTTTTTTTTTTTCTATACATAATGCATATTGTGACCGGATACATGTTATTAGGCATTTATGGACTTTTGAATCGGGTTAGACATGTTTAGACTTGAATGCATTTTTTTCCTATATGTATTGTATTCTGAATCATGTTTGTGATTTTATTGCTTTGTGAATGGATATGTGATGTGATCTATATATTACATGTGATTGTTGGATATGGACATATATGAATATTAACTATGTATTGTGGTTTGATTATTGGATATGGGGATGTGATATATCTGTATACAGGATTTATTTATTTGTATTTTCATATAGGGAGCAACTGGTTCAACCAGTTTTTTTTTTCATTAACAAACATTGGTGAGGGCATATTCCGTCACCAATGAACATTGGTGATGGGCAGATCCATCACCAATGTTAATAACATTAGCGACGGATCCACCTGCTACCAATGATCATTGTCGATGGGTCACCAGTCGCCAATGTTTTAGACGTTGGCAACGGATCTCGTCACCAATGTCTATTGGTGATGAAAGTGAATCTGTCACCAATATTTCTCGCCGCAAATGAGAACCATTGCCAATGTACATTGGCGATAGGTCTCCCAGTCACCAATGGCCATCGATGACGGATTTTCTCATCACCACTGTGTCGTTTTCGCTAGTGTTGACTACCAATATACTCCTACAAAGCAAACAATTTACAATATAAATTATCTGGGTATATATATATA
>JBAKGM010039617.1:0-18426 GCA_037177215.1 Asparagus racemosus
ATTTTGCAAAATGGGCTGCCAGGTCAATACCGTGTGAGCCCCCATACTAGTCACATTGGGCTAGGGCTCACTTGACTGTGAGTTGGTGGCTCATTTGGCAAAATGAGCTGCCAGCTTGTACCCAGTATCCTCTATATACATACATACATAGATAAACGTACATATACATAGATACATACATACTATATACATACATATAGTTGAACATGGTTTTGCATAAATACAATAAAAAAATTTCAAAGTAAATTTCAAAGAAATTTTCTTTAGAGTTATGCATAAAAATATTTTCCTGAGTAAAAACTAGTTTTAATAGATTGTTTAAAGATATCAAGTGAATTAATTCTATATTGATTTCTTTAAAGTGGCAAGTTGATCGACGTTTATGGTTATATTTCTTACAAACTCTCACGAGACTATAACTCGTCCTCTAGGGTAACCTAGATATTTAAAGGCTTGTTATATGTACTAAATATAATCGTGATTCCTACAAAAGTGAGTTAAGATTTTCCTTTTTTTCATTTTCTTTCTTTGCTAGGGCATTAACAAAATTTGTATGTGGGCGTATTTGATCACTACATTTTATTGCATTTTTGTACCCACTCATTTGTTTCGATAAATATACTTGCTAATATTGGTTGTTTTTATGAATTTGTAGGAAATAGAGAATTTATCAAATATGAGCTCAAAGAAGCCCAATAGGCCTCCACTTGAAGCCTACTAGAAATCTATAGGAAGCCCAAAAAGCATAAAAGCCCAAGAAAAAGTCAAGTCAACAAGTCAACACAAAAAACAAATTGTGTTACTCATCAATCGATTAGCTAAGCAATAAGCTAATTAATTAGGGTCTAATAAAATGCCATCAATGGTTGATTTTGATTTCTTGGAGGTCAAAACTAATTCATGGGCTCATGTTAATTGATGTGGGTTATAAATAGGAGTATACATTGAGGGTGAGGGAGATAGAAAATATTGTAAACTCTTTTTTGGGGAGGAGAGTCTTTAATTAGGCCGTCCAAATTTCTAAACTCTAGTTTGCAATAAATAAATAAATAATTTACTTTTTTTCCTTCTTCTCTTTGGTTGACGAAGATTTGAATCACAAGGGGCCAACTCCTTATAATATAAGTTTTTATCTTCGAATTGTATATTTTAGAGTTTAATTTCTTACTTTTCATGCTTTGTAGTTTAGGATTTATTTTGTTGCTTTTTATTTTATGCTTTGTAGTTTAGATTTTAACTTCCTGCTCTTTATTCTTGTTTTGTAGCTTAGATTTTTATTTTCTTACTTTTTATTCATGCTTTATAATTTAGGATTTGTTTACTTTTGTAGTATGAGTAGCTAATTTCTTTAGGATTTCTATGATTTGAAACTAATTTAATTTCCTTTTTGGTTTTTGAATCACTCTACTTTTATGCTTAAATGTTCATGCTTATGATAACCAACTAGAGTTATAATTGGTAGAAAAGAATTTGATAGCCTATACTTATCTCAAATGGTTTGATAGTTTATGCTTTTTCTATTCTAGAATTATTATCTAGTTATTAATTTCTATTCATGAATAGTAATATTACTTGAATAAAATTTTAATAGGTTATGCTTGTTTTGAATAACTTGATAATCTAGGGTTTAAGAATACTAAGTAACATGAGCATTAAAATAGAGTAGTTCTTAAATCTAAATAGGAATTAACTAGTTGATTTAAACCTATATTCCTAACTTTATTACTTGAATTCCTCCATCTTTTTTTTTGCTTCTTCTTTTTGGTTTTACCCTTTTTGATTGTCGTATTTTCTCTCCTCTTTTTTTCATTCTCTCTTGTTGTTTTTAGCCTTTTTATTTCCAATACTCATCTCTACACTCTCACACTTTTCTTACACATTTCAAGAATTACTTTGGGACTTCTCTAATATACTCCTTTCTCGTGGGATCGACACATGCATATCATGCACATTAGTTGTGCACTTGCAATGTTTTATTTAGAACACATCATTGAGTTTGATAAAAATGCCTTTGAGAAGTTCCTGGAACAAGACGGCTACAACTGAAATGCTGCAATAAAGTACAGGAAGATTGTTGCTAGGTAAACCAACACTGCTTTACATAGAGACACATTATGTAGACTAAATCTAGCCCTGTGTAAACCAATACATGAAGTTGGGGAAGGATTTTTGCTACGTCTGATCACCCCACAAGCAACAACACACGCAAAGGACTATGCATCCACGTGAACAGAGGTTAAGACGCCTGCAAAGATACATGTGAATGGGATCATGTTAAATTCCCTACCTCACAAAGATTTCAAGGACCCTTCCATGCGTGGACTTGAGAGGCCTCTCAGAAGAAGAGAACGTCTTATGTTTCAAAAGTGCAACAGTTAGCTCAGAGTGTGCGTGCCCTCAGCATTTAGCCACTTTGAGATGCCAACGGTACTACTACCCCTCTTGACACACAGGGGGTTGCCCATCTGAACTGAGTTACTCAGACGAGAATAGGTCCTCGAGGATCTCAATTTTCAAAAGACTATCCAAAAGTGTAAATTTAAATCATCTGAGGAGATAGCGATCCTACAAAAGGAGACTCACGCAATAGTATAAACTACCATTTGCATATGTCAATATGACATGGCGAGCAAGAAGACCTATGCCTAGTGATGAAAGGGGTAATTCTAAGAGAAGGCGTAGAGCCAACAGAGGGGGTGGTCATCATAAAAAAGGAGGAATGTTAACTAGACTAGGACCAACGTAGGACAGCATTTGGGGCCGTGAAGGCTTGCTGAGATGCGGTGCCCCATTTAATATACACGCAGGAGCTTGTTCACTCGAGGTGACTTCACCAATTCAAAACTTATCAGATTCTGATGGAGACTCTTCAAAGACTACATTTGGGGGAAGATGGCCACAATTATGCGTAGACTAGAGGCTTTAAAAATCAAAGACGAAGCTTCGGCTAATTTGAACCAAGTTTCTTCTCTAGGTGGTCATAATTGTTTGACTCTGTTGATGTACGTAATCAAACACTCACTAAACTCAGTGCGAGTTTAGCTTTTAAGAGAGCAAGGTCCGCCTTCTCTCTTAATGCCCAGTGACGTTGCTCCAGTCAGGGGGTTCGCATACGAGAGGTACCTATGGAAAGGGCAGAGTTGGGATCTCCAGTGGTCCCTCTGACGGTTAAGTCAGTAAAGGAAGAAGGAAAATGTGTAGGTAGAATTCACTGAGATGGAATCACTTACTTGGTTCACTGTTCTTACTACTATTTATAGCTAGTGTTTGGAGGGCATTCTTGTCTTTCAAGAGACATCTGCTGAGTCAGCCCTCTCCTCCACGTACCGGGAGACGATTGGGCCAGCTCCTATATGCGCCGGCCACAGTAGCATGTCGCTGCCATAGTAGCATGCCTTTACAGCTATCAAACTGTGAGCAGACTGAGAGTTGGCGTTGTCTATTCACCATTAATGGGATGGGATTGGCAGCATCTGCAGTAGCATGGGTCTGAGGTATCTTAAATACCGTGAGGGATAGAGGAGTAAAGGGGGCTGTCACCACATTTAATGTGATAGTGATGGGTTGTCAGGCATGGACATCATATAGCCGTCGTTTAGATGGGGGGACCACGAGCGACGAGAGGGGGGAGTCGAGGCTGAGTGGCTAACTTGAATTGCCTCTCGAGTCACTCAAAAGAGCGGTTGGTTGAAGGGGACGACTAGCACCACCTTTCACGTCGTTCTCGAGGGTAAAACGACAAGGAGGGGCTGACGGTCTAGTGCTTTGGGCCTTTGGGGAGATGGATAGTGGCAGATGACTCTAAGGTGAATGGCCAGTCGAGTGGATGACCATCACCACCTTTCGCGTCATCCAAGGATCGCTAGAGTGAATGGTTGGCCGAGTGGACGACAATCACCGACTTTCACGTCGTCCAAGGATCACTAGAGTGAATGGTTGGCTGAGTGGACGACCATCACCATCTTTCGCATCGTCCAAGGACCTCTAGGGTGAAGGGTTAGCTGAGTGGATGACCATCACTGCCTTTTGCATCGTCTAAGGACCCATAGGGTGAAGGGTTAGCCGAGTGGATGACAATCACTGCCTTTCGCGTCGTCCAAGGATTGATGGGTGGTGAGTGTAGGTCATTTCGCAAGCCAGACATGGGGGTTTGTGCTACCCTAAGTTAGCAAGCAGATGCGTTCATCTAAGCTAATGCCTTGTTTCCCTTTTTACTCACTTATTAGTGGTTATGAACATAACAGTTGGCCCCTTTCGCTTGGAATTAGTTGGAAACGAGTCCAAGCGAAACAAGTAGGGTGGCCCGGGTTGGGCGAGAGCGAGTTGAAGAAGAGGCTAGAATGTTCCTACGATGGGACATGGCTGATGTCAGTGGGCAGCTTCTAGACCATTGGCGTTTTGTCTTCTGGGCCTAGTGGCGGGCCTTCTTTGAACGAATGAGATGGGCTCTTCATTTTTCGAGGCGGTGCCTCGGGGTTTGAGTTCAAATCCTGACCGTTGATCGTGAACGAACGTGAGGCAAATCACACCTCCGTATAAATGTAAAGAAGTGGTGGTAGAAAGCTTTTTTACTTTCATCTTCCTCAAGAGAGAACTCTGGTGATCTTCTGTTAATTGAAGCAAAGGTTTCCGATGGACTTCAATATCTGAGGACAGCTTGATGAGTTTCGCTCGAAGGTGACTCGACCGCAGATGTGCTTCCTTTACTCGAAGTTTGACATTCCTAAGAGGTACAAGTTAGAGGCTCCGCTGAAGTCATCGCCAGTGTACTGTCATGGAGATCAGTGGGCTCCCCTCTACACCAAACACTTGCAGTACGGACTTCGTTTACCACTGCATCCATTTCTCCAAAAAGTATTCGAGGAGCTAGGGGTGTCCCCCATGCAGATGCAGCCGAATTCGATAGCTATATTGGTCGGCTTCATCGTCATTTGCCGCTGGTTGGGACTTTGGTCCAAGATGAGTGTGCTGAGCCATTTGGTCAGCCTGATCGTCTCTAAGACGACATATTACCACCTCCAGATGTCGGGGAAGTTCAAGATCATCCTTGGGCTCCCGAAGTCGAACAATTGGTGGTAGGACCGGTTCGTTTGGGTCGCTGGGGATGACTCCGGTCTGGGCTGTTCGACATGTCCAGAGATAAGAAGAGAAGCTTTAGAGCCAAGCACTTGTCAGAAGTCGAACAGCAGGAATTGGACTAGATTGTCTGATACACGAGGCCACGCGACATGCACACTCTACTCAACAACTCAGTTTTGCACCTTCACGTGATTTCATCAGTCCTCGCGATCCGATCAGGTGAGATGAGGGCTCACAATATAACATTTTGTAGGAGGGTTCTGAGGGGGAGGCGGCTCACCTAGATAAACGTCAGCGACAAGAGTTGACTCGAGAGGAAGTCCTTGAGGGACAAGGGAGAGGAGGTCCTGGTCGGTCGCAGAGAGGTGGCTAGATGTGTCACGCCACAGGGCGTTATCAACTCTGGGAGACGTCGATGGAAGAAGACCAACCGTGGCCCTCGGGGGTCAAGACGGTTAGGAATGGGTGGAGCACCCCTCGTGGAGGTCGACTCGTCTGACTCAGGACAAGAGACTGATCGTCAATTGGTTGGCGCTGAGGACGAGGTCGACCGAGAGGAGGTCGATGCTGAGGACGACGCTGACTGAGAGGAGGTCGGTGCTTCTGTGCTTGGGGCTGCGATCCTGAGTTCGCCAAGAAGGCGAAGTGCCACTGAAGAAGTGCCCGAAAGTTGGTCGGCTGGCAGTGCAAGTGGTTCCTAGGCAGAGCCACTTCGTAGGCAGGGCAAGATGCCGGTCGGGGATCAGGCGGCGGATTCCACCCCAAGGGGGTAGCCTTCCCAGTACTATGTGGTCGACAGTGATAGGGATTGGATCAGGGTGAGCAAGGTACTGATAGGGATGGTTTCCCCCTCCGATCATTATGAGGAAGAGCCAGATGTGGGGCACCTGTTCAAGCCAAATGGTCATTTAGACGTTCGCTCATCAGTGCTCCGGTCAGGGTACTCGCAAGCAAAGGCAATAGAGCAGTTCAATCTACCTCAAGATAGGTAGATTTTGAAGGCGATTCCCAACCTGAGTCTCCATGTAATCCTATGGAGCTACTTGACTAGGGGATGTCTAGTGGAGTAGGAGTTGTGCCACCAGCTAGTCCAAGGTCATCATGCCTATGCGGAGCTCAGAAAGAAAGCAGTTCGTGGGAGTGAGGGGAGCGAAGAGTTCGACCAAGTCGTTAGAGAGCTTTCAGTTAAACAGGCCAAGCTTGATGACTTGCATCGCGAGGCGAAGGCCAAGGAGCAGGTGATCGTGGATCTGAAGCATTGAGCGACAGGAGGTTGGTCTAGATCGAGGAGCTTTGACAACGACTTCAGGTCGAGGGTGTGTGGCCTGAGTCAACCGATGAAGTTTACAGGGAGCGAGACTTGGTCGTAGTGCAAGTCGCTCTTGAGAAGCAGGTTGCTCAAAACGCTAAGACTCAGTGTGCAGAGGTGGAGGCCTCTAATCGACGACTTGAGGGAGAGTGTGCTCGACTCAAGGAGTCCTTGAGCAAGACCGCGGATAGGATCAGGTCGTTGGAGTCGAGCGACTACGAATCCACCATAGTGGAGAGGAATTGGCTTGCCGTCATCGAAGAATTCTGCCTCAGCACTTTGGGCAAGGTTGAGGTCGCACTGGCTCATAAGGCAGGTAGCGACTTCATAGTCAAACAACTCTCGGCTGAGTTTAAAGACGTTCCTAATCAGCTTCAATATCCTCCGAGCATAGCCTGCCAAATAAAGATCCCCCCAAGATATGAGGAGGAGGGAGCCAGCTACGACCTAGGTGAGGGTGGAGGCGAAGAGGAAAAGGAAGAGCCGTCGGGCGACAGTTCTTCGAGTGGGGCAGACATCGACTAGGTAGCTATAGGTTTTAAGAACCTTGCACTCTTATAGTTTATAGGCAAGCATGAATACTTGTATTCTTTTGAAGGAATTGAATGAAAATTCTTTTTGTCGTGTATTCTGCTGTCTTGTGATTTATGTCTTATGTTGTGCTTCATGGTTTGGATGAATTGATGGGTTGAACGACCCAGCTTGAGCAACTAGGGTGACCTATTGCGAGGTCGCCAGCTTGAGGTGATGCCTTACCTACTCATTGGCGGTCCTTAGGCTATCTGGGCCCTTGGTATCCATTAGCTTGGGGGTTGGTTGACTGAAGTTGGTCGGCTTTTGAACATTTGGCAGGTCCAGTCCCTGAGGTGGGGGAGTGGTTGGTGACGCTGTAGAAGATAAGGTGTGACGTTAGTAGTACTTTAGCCGCCAGAGGCATTTCGAATTTTGAATGAAAAGACGTGGGCTTTAAAGGCGGTGGGTTTTTTGGTTTTTATAAGGCAGTTTTATAGGAGCGCCCATCTCAGTCGTTGGTTTTAGAAACTGAAATGCCGCTTGAGAATGGACACGTGGTCGCCCTAAGTGCCTATATATGCTTCCTTCCCATTGGGAAATTTTCTTTTCACACTTTCTAGAAACTCCTGCTCTTCTTCTTCCTGCCCAAACTTTCTCTAGTCTTTTGCCATGGCTGCTCCCGCTTCTGCTACCATCGATAGGTTGCCAAGCTTAGAACTAGGGAATCGAAGACAGAGGAGAAGGATCTAAAGGAGCTCCGCGAGAAATACGATTTCCCTGAGGGGTTTACCATCTCTTCGCTGGAGAAAGGTAGCTTTATTTTTGACCATGGCGCAGACAAGCTGCCGATGTATAAGGCACACTTGGACAGTGGGTTGCGCCTCTCACTGCCACCGTTCGTGAGGAGGCTTTGCGAACGGTTGGGGGGTCTCCAGTGCAGTTTGCTCCTAACATCATCGCTACCATAATAGTAATTTTGGTGATCGGGCACCGGGTGAAGGTGGAGCCCACCCTTCAGCTCTTTAGCAACCTTGTCACAGTGGGGTCATCCAAGAAGGACACTCACTTCTTTTTTAGATATGTGGGTCGTCGGTTCGTCGAGATCCCAAATTCGAACAAGAACTGGAAGAACAAGTTCTTCTAGGTCTTCAGCACCAACTCCATTTTAACTTGTCATTCTTGGCTGGAAATTAATAAGGACGGCCTGAAGAACCTTCCCCTCTCCGCGGGCGATAAGCTCGACCTGGAGAAATTTCGACAATGCGCGGGGTCTCAGTGGGGTCGTAACTTGTTCGACAACGTGTCGCTAAGGGTAGCGGGGTTGTCATTCGTCCGTCCAACTGAGGTGGATGAGGAGAAAGTGAAGGAGCTGCTCGAAGAGACCTCGCCACAGGTCGGGGATTCTAAGAGCGGGGGCCCGAGCCTAGCCAATGCCGCAGGGGTGAAACTTCCTCAGAAGAGGACGAGGGCTAGAGGGTTGTCGGATGCAGGCGAGCAGCAGCTTGAGGTGTAGTTTGACCAGCTGACGGCCATGTTACAGATGAAGGCTCCCTCTCTTTCGGCCGACAAGCCGAAGAAAAAGAAGAAGAAGATAGCCAAGGCGAAGGTGCCAACTTCTGAGGTGGTGGTTGAAGAAGCAGCCTTGACCGAAGAGGCGGCCCCCAGCCTGGGCGAGGTCGTCCTCGCAAGCACTCCGATGACAGGAGAAGGAGTCACAGAGGAGGGGTCACCTCTCGGCATGGAAGGGGCTTCCGCGTTGGTCGAGCTGGAGGTTCTAGCAACTATGGAGGCTGGCCCTACATGCCGAGTTGTTGATGTCGCTCCAATCAAACCAGATAAGAGGGCGAGAAAGGAACGTGCTACCCTGGTCAGCTTATCATCAAGGTTGGCTCTCATGGGTTGGCTCGAGAGCTTGGGAGTCGAGATCCCCTTCTGCCACAGAGTTGCCGAGATTAGTAGTTCCAGATGGAAGGAGATGCCTAACTCAACAGTGACTTGGAGGTGGGGTATTTGGCAATGGAGGAACCTCTCCCGGACGACAAGGTTCGTCCTCGACCATTCCCTCCATAAGGAGGGTTTGGTGTTCCTATCAGGGTGGTCGAAGCTCGTCGCCTCTGAGCAGTATACCCTCCGGAGGGATAGGGACCTATTGGAGGTGACGCCCTCGATTAGCCTGCAGCTAGCCCTATTGAGTTATCAGACTCGGGGGCTCTGATCGGGGGGGGGGAGCTGTTTAGCCGCCTCTCAGCTACGTTGGACGTCGTCGACGACTTATCATCAAGGATTATTTCCGAGAAGACAAGTCGAGCTGAAGCTGAGGAGAAGGCAGCCACCTTGGAGGTTGAGAGAGAAGGAGTCGATGCAAAATGGCACATTGAGTTGGAGGCTAAGCAGTCCACAATCGCTAGCCTTCAAACTCACTACGCCAAGCAGTCACCTTCTTTAAATAAGCTCAAAGAGGAGGTCGCTCAGCTCAAGAGGAAGGCCGAGGCAGCCGAGCGGGAGGTCATCGAGTGGAGGTCGCAGAGCGAGGAGTTGCAAAAATAGTTTGAAGCTGAGAAGCTTGAGAAGTAATCGGTCTAAGAGGAGCTCCAATCTGAGCAGCTTGCGCTCCAAAGCTTGAGGGCCGAGCTGGATGCGCTAAAGGCTGCGCATCAGGAGGCCCTGGCCAACGTCGGCTCAATGAAGGCTCGTCTAGATCACGCTTTGTCTGAGGAGGGCAAGAAGGAGGTTATCCAGGAGTATAGATATGGGCCCTTTGGCAAGGTCGAGTTATCGCTAGCCGTCAAGGCCGGCTTTAACTACCTAAAGGCCTAGGTCCCCTTGAACGTTCTTTCATCCTCTACCTTCACCTATCCCCCTCGTGTCCAGGGTTGTCTATCCATTCTCGAGGGCCTAGAGAAAAGGGGAGCCGGGGTGCGACTTGGTGCTGAGGAGGGGGACGACGAGGAGGAGGATGAGGTTGACGACGACGAGGCGGCGAGGATGGAAAAGACGACAACAGTGGCTGAGATTAGGGCATCTTTTATTTTCCTTAGGTCGAAATAACCTTCGTGTATTTGTAATACATTTCACTTGTGAATAAAAAGAAAAAGGAATTCACTTTGCATTTCTTTTCAATCTTTGTTGTTTTTGTATGCTCTTTCTGCCCATTGTAATGACAATAACCCTGGTTTTAAGTTTGACTGTTATTTGCAAGGTAGAGGAAAGGCTATAGCTAATACAACATGACAAGGTGGGTCTGTCGACACTCATAGTTTGGTCAGCCTGATTGGTAACTTAGCGTTTGATTAGTAGTTGAGCTTGGGGGGTCATGATGACTGACCCACCATGTCGTTACGGGGGTTAGCATGTCGTTCCTGCACCGCTGTCACATAGCCTTCTTTGTTTGGCCATGGGTCCCCTTTGGGATAACGAGGTGCTTTTGTAATTTCCAATGCGGTGGTTCGAGTTTGTGCTTCTGAGGGGACACTTCAGATTTTGCGCTTTGACTTCACCCATTAAATACGAGAAGGCCTAACGTTTATGAGTCTGGTTAATTATAGGGGCTAATTTTTTTTGTCTCCCCCATTGGAGAGTTGGGTTATTGGGGCTTCGAATTTTAAGCGCCCGTGAACTTTGTTGGGAGATGGCTGTGGGACAGAGATGGAAACTTCCTCCATGGTTTGCCATTTATGAGAGTTTCAAGCTGGGAGCGCCGATGGGAGCCGCCCCGATTTGCAGCCAAGGAGTAGCGAATATCCCCCAAAGAAGGTATGCTTCGCTTATGCCCATGGGTTTCAAGCCACATTGGTGTGAAACTAGGGGGAGCAAGGCTTCAAGACACCTTTGGCAGCACTTCGCTACCTTGGCAATGATTCTCTCACGTTATCTATGCTGTCTTGGAACTCTCTCATTAATATCTGTAATTCAGCCCCTCAGAGGCGAGGGTCAGCTCAGGAGATGGAGTGAGCAACGAGGGTATTGAGGGCGGGGACACTGGTGATGAAGTCAGCCTTTAGAGCATGAGTTAGGACTTAGATTTTCGTTTTCTTCCTTGTTTTAACATTTCTATATTAGTCGTGCCGACCCTTGTGAATGTACTTTGCTCGCATTATCAATGAATGGTTACATTTCAGAAAAGACAACTAAAAATTTGACTTTATTTTTTTTTCATTTCTTTTGTCTTGACTTATGGTAAGCTCTGTTGGTTGAGCAAAGGATGAAGCCGACCTTTGTGGAGTCGCGATCGATGAACATTATGAGATATTAGAAATCGAGTTGTAGAAATCAAGTCGTCCTCAGCGGGACTTACAAACAACAATTAATTAAAATCAATCTAGCCCGCTGGGAGTCTACAATCATTGGGCAAATAAAATTGACTTGGCCTCTATGAGGCAAACAATGGACGTAGTTAAGCAAGATATGCTAGGCCCCTGTGGGGCGTACAGTCGACACTATTTTGATTGAGCTCGGCTTTGGTAGTCTCCATCCCCTGAGTCGCACTGGAGGTGAGCCATGATCGCTAGGGTCGACAGAGCTTGAACTAGGCTTGGAGCTAACGGATTTGATTCTCAAATATGGTTGGCGACTTTGGGGCTATCGACTTATCGGCCGGATGTCCCGGACTCTCGACATACCTAGCTTTGGGGCTGTCGACTTGTAGGTCTTTTTCAGATTTGACAATCTTTGTTTTGTGGCAAAGAGCAAGCCTGAGTCGGCTCACGTGGGAGCAGCGACTCCATAGAGGACGACCTCGTGGGTCAAGTGCCTAGGGCTTACGTTGGGCCTAGGTCCTTTTCAGCATTGGCAAGCAAGCGTAGGGGGCCCAACTTAACGAGGTCGAGTAGCTCAAGCTTCACTTAGCGAACGTGATTCGTTTCCTTCCTCGAGTGAGCAAGACCCCTTGTTGCAACTAAGTGAGAAGAGTTCCTTGACTCGGCTAAACGAGGGGGGTTTCTTGACTCGGCTAAATGAGAAGGGTTCCTTGACTCAGTTTGATGAGAAGGGTTCCTTGACTCAGTTTAGCGAGAAGAGTTCCTTGGCTCAGTTTAGCGAGAAGGGGTTCTTGACTCTACTCAGCGAACAATATTTGCTTGGCTCAACTTCGACTAGGGAATTACCTCGACTCGGCTAAAGTGGTCGGGTTACCTCGACTCGTTTATTAAGTTAGGGGCCACGTGACGCTGCTACAAGGAATTGATTTTGTCCCTTGCACAATTTACAATAAGCGACAATAATCAGGAGCAGAATATCAAGTTGTATTGAAACATATTGAGCAAAAATGTATAATGCAAAATTATTAACAAAAATTCCTGAGGTGCTCAATGTTCCATAGATGTTGCAAGATTCTCCCATCTAGGCTTTTGAGCCGGTACGTCCCAGGGCGCAGCTCTTCTAGGATGGTGTAGGGCCCTTCCCAATTGCGGGCTAGCTTGCCACACCTAATGTCCTTGTCGAATGCTACCTTCCTTAATACCAGGTCGTCGACCTAGAACCTCCTTGGTCAGACTTTGCTGTTGTAGTATCGGGCGATCCGTTGCTGGTTAACAACTTGCTTACGCAGGGCAATCACTCGAACTTCATCTACTAGGTCCAGTTGCACTCGAAGTCCATTAGAATTCACCTCTTCGTCAAAGTGTTGGAGCCGGATAGTGGGCATGCCGACCTCCACAGGGGTCACCGCTTCTGCTCCATAGGCCAACATGAAGAGAGTTTCCCCCGTCGAGCTCTTGTGGGTCATCCTGTACGAGCATAGGATACTTGGCAACTCTTCAACCGAATTGCCGACCGCTTTGTTAAGGTTTTTCTTCAGAGCTTGGAGGATGCATTTGTTGGCGGCTTTCGCTAATCCATTGCATTGGGGGTGTGCTACCGAAGTAAACTTTAGCTTGATCCCCCATTCTTCACAAAAGTTTTGGAAACCTCCACTGGTGAACTATGTGCCGTTGTCAAAAATGAAGGAGCAAGGAATTCCAAATCGGCAAACAATCGACTTCCACGCAAAGCTAGTGATGTTGACCTCTCTAATTTTTGCTAAGGTCTTAGCCTCGATCCACTTGGTGAAGTAGTCTATAGCGACTATGAGGAGTTTGCGCTGACCTGAAGCAAGAGGGAGCAGCCCCAGTATGTCTAGCCCCCAATGGGCAAATGGAATGGGGCTGAAGACGGGTGTCAACTCGGTGGCGGCTGCCCTGGGGATCTTAACAAAGAGTTAGCACTTTCGGCATCTGGAGACGAGCTTCTTCGAGTCGACAATAATGGTCGGCCAGTAGTATCCTTGTCGGATGGCTTTCTAGGCTAGGGTTCTCGCTTCTGAGTAGTTGCCACAGACGCCTTCGTGGATCTCCTTCAAGACGTACTCGGCTTCGGCCGGTAGAAGACATCGGAGATAGGGTCCTACTCCACTACTGTGGTAGGACGACCGATAGAGTTGGTCGTCAATCATTAGGTAACGGCGGGCAGTTGTCTGCAAGCTCTTTGCTTCAACTGTGTCTTGGGGAGGTCGCCATTGACTAACAATTGGATAATCGAGTCCATCCAAAATGCTTCCCGAGGAAAGTCACCAAGACTCCTGATGAAGCTCTCGCGATGTTGGGCGTTTGGAAAGTGTCAGTGTAGATAGGCTCGGGGCTACTTAGGGTGCTGGTTGATGCGAGCATTGACAAGGCGTCCCTCGAGCATTGCGAGCACGAGGGTCCTGTGCAATCTTGAAGTTGATGAAGCGAGTCAGCAGGCTTTTAACAAGCTCTAGGTAGCGAGCCATTCTCTCATTTTTGGCAGCGTACTTGCCATTGACTTGGTGAATGACTAGTTGAGAGTCGGTCAGCACACTCAAGCCTTCAGATTTGGCTGCTAGGGCGACCCGCAGGCTAGTGATGAAGGCTTCATACTCCACTTCGTTGTTTGAAGTGGGGAACTCAAAGGCGATCGATTGCTCAATGGTCGTCCCCTCGGGGCTGCGCAAGACAAGACCGGCCCCGCTCCCACCTTCACTGGACAACCTGTCCACCTTCAACTTCCACCAGGAGGCAACCTCAAGGGAGTCGTCTCTCAGGTCGAGGTGTGAGGAAGGTACCGTCATCTGCTCCTTCGCCTGCTTGGTGGGCGGCGGCTGGCTAAGATTAGTAAGGTCAACCGGTCCTTTGTTGGGCGAGGTAGTTTCCACAAGGAAGTCGGCTAGGGCTTGTGCTTTGATGGTGGTCTTGGGCTCGAACTGTACATCATATTCACTGAGTTCGACCAACCACAGAACCATCCTTCCCAACGTAGTCTAGCTTCCCAAAGATTTCTTCATCGGTAGGCTCGTCTGTACCACAATAGGGTGTGCTTGAAAATATGGACGGAACCTACGGGCAGTGGTGATGAGGGCGAAGGACGCTTTCTCGACCAAGGGGTAGTTTAATTCCCCTCCTCTTAGAATCTTGCTGACATAATAGACCAGCTTTTGGATATGGTCCTCCTCTCAAACAAGCACCGAGCTTACAGCCTCGAGGGAAATGCCCAATTATAGATACAAGGTCTCTCCCTCTAGGGGCTGGTTTAGGAGCAGCTTGGTACTTAAGTAGGCTTTGAGCTCTCTGAAGGCGGTGCTGTATTCTTCAGTCCATTCTAACTTCTTCTTGGGGTCCTTGGCCCCTTTAAGAATCTTGAAAAAGGAGAGGCTCCTTTCAGCCGACTTGGAGAGGAAGCGTCCCAGGGCGGCTATCTTGTGTTGAGCTTCTGGATATCCTTCATGGTGCACGGCTCTAGGAGTCACTCGATGGCCTCTATCTTCTCAAGGCTAATCTCAATACCCCGCTGTGTGATCATAAACCCTAGAAACTTTCCCGACTGGACTCTAAAAGTACACTTCGTCAGGTTAAGCTTCATGCGGTAATGCTGGAGGGTGAAAAAGGTCTCCTCGAGGTCAGCAATGTAGGCAGACGCTAACCTTGACTTCACCAAAATGTCGTCCACGTAGGCTTCCATGTTGTGACTATGCTGAGGTTTGAAGATCTTGTTGACCAGCGTCTGGTAGGTCTCTTCGGCGTTCTTGAGATCAAAGGGCATGACCTTGTAGCAAAAGGTACCCTGGTCAGTGATGAAGGACGTCTTCTCCTGATCATACTCGGCCATGCGGATCTAATTTTAGCTTGAGAATGCGTCTAATAAGCTCAGCAGCTGATGACCTGCACTCTCGTCCACCAGTTGGTCAATGCGAGGGAGAGGATACCTGTCCTTAGGGCAAGCCTTATTGAGGTCAGTGAAGTCAACACACGTCCTCCATGTGCTATCAGACTTCTTCACCAGGATGACATTGGACAACCACTCAGGATATTGAACTTCTCGAATGAAGCCAGCCTTCAAGAGCCGCTTGACTTCTTCCCCTACCACCTTCTGCCGCTCCGGTCCCAAGTGTAGGCGTTGAAAATCGCTTATCAGTGCCCAAACCAGACTCGTGAAAGTGGGTTCGCTACCGACGAACCATCGACCGACGCGACCGAGAAACAGATGATGCTATAACGCCACAAACGCATGAAGCGGGTTGACGAACATCCGAACTAAGTCGACAAGGCGTACGCATCAACGAAACGACGTATCGCGGAATAAATCTGACGGTCACGTTCTAAGAAACAGCGGGAAATCAACTGAGCGAGTCGATCGGACTCGTACGTCAACGCGAACGTAAGCGACGACGAATCGACGGATCAACCGATCCAATTCTAGACTCAACAAAAGACCGGAATACAAGTCAAAGCAGACGGGAACTCGGCAAAACATCGAAAAATGGCGAAACGGCGAGAAAAATCCTCAAAAATGATGAACTTCGGCCAAACGGCCGAAGTATGGCGGCCAAGTGGCCGCCGTACTTCGGCCATGGCGAAGTGCAGCGGCCAGGGCCGCTGTGCTCGGCCGTTTGGCTGAGCACTTGGTGCACCCCCCCTGAGCCTATAAATACAGGGGGTCCTCAGTTCTGTTGGGTGGGAAATGTCTGACAAAAATCTAGATCTACGCGGGAGCGCTGCCAAATTCAAAAACAACCGTCTACGCCAACACCTGCCGATCTTAAGGTCAGGTATTGCGATCTAAACTTACCCTCTAGTCTAGGCTGCGTCCTAGACTCAGGGTCAGCTCATGATTTCTCCTTGTAGATCTCACCAGCTCTAGTTATCTTCCCCTTTCGTGGGTTGATTCCCGTAAGATTTTCGTTTCCTTCGTGAAACGAATCTCTCATATCTACAGTCCTAGCACCTAGATCAAGCGAAAATCAGGATTGCTCGGTGGTCCACGGATGTAAAAGAAGTCCCCGTCACAGGCAAAGATCCCACGGAAGTGAGGGTCCGATAAACGGGCCCCGCGTTTGTTCAAAAAGGAGGATTAGAGTTGTATTTTTATTTTGATTTTTCTCGTTGTAAGCCTTATAAAAAGGCGTTCTTTTATTTGAATTTTGTTTGTAATCCCATAAAGGTGTAATAATTTCAAATATAATGGAAAAATCAACAGCTCCCGTTTTCCTCACGAACAAGCTGGCGACCACAGTGGGAGCCACCGGCCTCAGATCAGAGGTCGTCGTGCCGCAACCGAGGATCCTGATCCCGGTAGAAGAGGAGGTTGAATTCGAGTTCGACCAGATGAAGTTCGAGGAGTATCTCTCCTCCTCCTCCTCCAGATCTAGATCCAACTCCCCCCGCCGTTCTAACAAGACCTCCGCGACAAGGAGGACCCGATGGGCCAAAGCTGAAGAGCCCACCAACGGCGAGTCCAACCCCGCTGCCCCCAAGTGCAGCAAAACCCTCTCGGCGCCCGCAGCCCCTATCACCTCAGCGCCCGAGATGCCTGCTGACCGCGAGCTCGCACTCACTAAGCGCGCTCGTCAAAGGCACCGTCAAAGTCTGGCCCGCAAGATTGCAAAGGCCAAGGAATCTTTGGACAGGGTCCGTTACGAAACGGATCTAAGGTCCAGACTGATGCAGAGGCTACAACCTCAGGTGTTCGATGGTCTCCCCAAACCGTCGACCAACGAGTGGATTCGTGTCAAGCAGAACCGCTCCACGTTGCAGGACCGCATCCAGAAGCGACGCACGCTCCACTCGCAAGCACTAGCCCTAGTGAAGCAGGCTCGTGAAATGAAGAACAAGAAGAAGGTGGCAGCAAAGCTCCCGATGCATCACCTAGCATGGAGGCCTAAATCAACTAGCTCTCCCGCTCCGGCAGTCGCGGCGGCCAACCTTGCAGCTGCCAGCGCTACTCCTGCTCTGGCACCGAAATCTAAGGTGGTGAGCACTCCGGCACCAACTGCCGGCACTTCGGTGCCCATCCCGGTGCTTAAGTCAAAGATTGTGAGCGTCGCAGCACCAACAACTTTGGCGCCCAAGCTTAGACTCCAGGGCGTATCAACCACAACCGCTCCGGCAGCAAAGCCGACACTGGCCCGCGCGCCAACCAAAACAAACGCGGTGCCAACTCCACCTCAAGCGTCTGCAACTGCGCAGGCGACGAAGCTATCACCCGACGGGACCAAGCGACTGTCCATTAAGGAACGCCTTGGTCCGCTGCCAACAGGAGAATCCAGGGTCACTCCTCGAACAGGAGTTCGAATCCGCTCCGAGATTCATCCAGCGCCCCCTACCGGGCTCAAAATTGAAGTCCGAGAGTCTGCTGAGACTTCGCAACGACGAACGTCAAGGCAGATTGCATTTGGTACTCTTGATGAAGTACGCCGCACTCGAAAGGAGACGTTGTCATCTGATGATGACGACATTATACCCGAGATCACGTGCCGACGCACGATAGGTTGCTCCAGCAATTGCGCCGATGAGTTGTACTATCGTGACGGGAGCACGAAGAAGTCCAAGAAAAGAAGGCCTTCTGAAAGATCGGCGCACTGTCCCTGCTCCAAGCTCATCAAGGCAGTGCTGTCAGAGTGCCGTTGTAAAGAAGCGACTCCGGAACGGGCTTCAGTGTTCGACAGGCTTGGCGATAGGACGCAAACAACGACCTGAAGCACTGAGTTGTCGAGGGTCACAAACAACATGACAAGCCGAGGAGAGTCGACTCGTACTGGTCCCCGATCAACCCACCGGTTGACTCGGTTGCGTACCGGGACGATTTGTCGTTTCCACTATGAAAAGAATCTGAAGGGTCTACCATCAGAGGATGATGTGTCAGATGCTGCCTCAGCCATGGCGTTCGATAACACAGTCTCCAGCGAGGGGCAGCCCCGAGAGACTCTGATGATCAACGTCGAAGAGATGAGCAAGATTCTTGAAGATGCTCTGAATAAGCAGAGAGAAAACTTCAACTTCGAGATAGAGATGGCCATGCAGCAGATGCGCGAAATGCATGACTAATAGATCCAGGCGCTGACCAATCGCCAGGGCGAGCGCAGTCGTCGTGACGACATCAATTACGTTGTTAGCGATGCTAAGGAAGAAGAAAACCGTGATGCGAGGCTGCCTCCCGAAGAACGGAACGCTGGGGGTAGTCAAGAGAACGCCAGTGGTAATGTCGCCTCTGAAAGCGAGAAGATCAAAGACCTTGAAAGCAAGATCAACACTTCAATC
>JBAKGM010039634.1:0-18422 GCA_037177215.1 Asparagus racemosus
CTTTCTTCTTCACTTTGATTTTTAAAAACCCTAACTTTCTCAAAACCCTAGCTTTCTTAGGATAAAAAAGATCAATCTTCAATGGATCCTTGTCCTACGATCTCAAGAGGAAGAGGTGTTGCTTGGGTACCTTGTCAACTAAGAGTAGAAGACATGCCGGTGCAGTTGGAGATGGTTGTGGGTAAACTTCGAACCCATTCATGGTGATCTTTGGATACATCAAAATTCAACCCCAATCGTGCTTTGTTTGGGCACTTAAAGCTTATTCGGTGCCAAAAGCACGATTTTTATGACCACTGTGGTCTCATCGATGAACTTCTGTCGATGGTGACAAAGCTCTATTAGTGGCCATTAATGGTGCTTGATGTGGCGATCTTCACTTCTCAGGTGGAACTCGTTGCTATTAGCCTTTTGGGCTTCTAAAGTGGATGTCGTTTGTGCAGGGGTTGAAATTTAGTTTGATTGACCTTCGCCTAAGGGAGATTCACCATTCTGACTCGAGCGACTTTCGTTTGAGCGATGTTTGCCAGGCTATTTTAAATGACCTTCTCTTGAGCGATGTTAACTAGTTTGATTTGAGTGATCTTCACTTGAGCGAGGTTCGCCAATCATCCTCTTTCGACTCAGCCTTCGAAGGGGACAAAAAGTGACGCCTTTCGTCTCGACCTTTGAGGGGGACGAGAAGTGACGTCTTTCGTCTCAGCCTTTGAGAAGTTTGACATATCCAAGTCGAGTCGGTGTTTTAGTTGGCAAATCATTTTCTGACTTGTTTTCACTCCCTTCTGTGCAGTTTGCTTATCGAAGGAACCTGTCAATCACCATAACCATTTTGGGTATGATGGGACTCATGACTCTGAAGTGAGGCACGCTTTCGATGGGCACGTCCCTCTATACCTAGTGGGTAGCAGCCAAGAAAGAGTTGAGGCTATACTATTAGGGACTATCGAACTCTACGGGAGATGATCACGGATGCCAAGCTTTTCATTCCCAAAGAGGATACGTCAGGGAAGCCTTACTTTCTATTTAGGGATAGTAATCCCAGTGGAACCTCCATATTCAATTGGGTGAAGGAGCACTGGCATTACACCCAAGGGGATCACCATTACTACTTGCCGGCGATAGAGCATCATGTGTCCTTCATGTACTTGCAGTCTCTCATTGTGGCCCACCCAATGCGTTTCACTCTCACCAATAAAGAAGATAGCATGAAGGTGGATTCTCTGAAGTACGACAGTGGCTTTTGTCAGGAAGGACTCTACGGGGTCAACGTCACAGGTTTGTGTCCAGGCTTCGTTCATGATGATGCCCTAGTTAATTAGGTTCTTGTTGTCCCAAACATATTCAGGAATGAACTTGCAAAGACTGATGCACAATAGCCTAATGGGGATACTAGATTCCCTGGCTAGATAAGATCAACGGATACCAAATGGTGGACCCGTCTAGTGAATTACACTCTCATCACTTATGAGGGGAGCTTAAGAAGACTAGGGCTTTATTCTGTAGTGAGAGATTCAAAATACAGTGTAGAGATTTGTACGCCTATGTTGTACGGCATTTTGGAGCTTTATAACATCGACAACACCACTTTCTTCACTCCGGCGGGCGAAATTGGGGTAGCTTTGCATGATGAAATGCCGTGAATACCGATGGGAGACCATCCATATGAGGAGTTCTTCTCGACCAATATAGAGTTGAACGCTTATTCAAAGACTATTCATGTCGGGGAGGCATTCTGGGAAATAGCCTGCCACTTCCTTACATGTCAAAGGATTGTTGCAAACGCCGAGCATGATTCTACAAGTGCTCACGTCCCTTGGGCCGAGTATTTATTCCCCAATGTTAGTAAAAAGAGAAATGTAGATTCGATCCATTCGGTGACAGGGGCTAAAATCGGGACCTAAATCTTCAATGAGAGTCAAGTACTTCATACCCCCAAATCAAACGAACGTGGATTCCATGCGGGCGACAAATTTGAGAGTTTCCACCATCAAGCAAAGGAGCTGATATCTAAGTTGTCTCTGCTCACAGGATTCCTTTCGATTTGGTTGAAAGGTTGTATTGTGCCTTCTCGACCGAAGGACTGCATCTCTATCAAAGTGTTATTTCTTATTGTGCTGCTCGCTACTGGGTATAACTTAGCCCTTCTTTCGACAACAATCAGTTGCATGCATCACGGGCTATGGGAGTTGACCATTGAGTACCTGAACCAAGAAGATAACAGTACGAAAGATCAAGTTTCGAATCCTAGAGTGGAGTTACTGTATACATATCTAGTGACATGGTATACTTCGCACTGCTCCTTGTTGATGTCGGCTATCGCACCAAGTGGAGAGGGCATCTCATCACTTCAGAGCTATGAGCACTCGAAGTGGACTGTTAAGTACCTCACATGGATTTGTCAGATTCTTCAGAACAAAGTTCATTGCCGCCTTTATTGTTGTTTTCCTGAGATTGATGGTACGAGTCCTGGGGACGAGTTTGAAGACAGTGCAGGTGCAGAAAGGTTCACATGCCTATCTAGTAGGTGTTTCAAATGGTTGGTCAATATCAGGCCAAGGCATCTCGTTGCTAGGTTGAATGGGACTGAGTGTTACATCGAACCGTACTTGCCTTGCTAATTTGCTCGTCAATTTAGATATGACCAGCTTTTCGTCGGGAATTCGAATCCAGGATTGTTGCGCATGTGGTAGATGGTGCTCCTGCTTGGTATCACTTTGTTGTAGAGGCTACAGGGAGCAGATTTACACTCCCCTATCACACACCCAACTATTATATGACGTTAGGGTTCTGCAAGTGTTACTGTAGAGTGATTGTTCCCAATCCTGACTTTCATGTGAATAGAACTGGCTTACAATGGATCACTCAAGATATAGGGATCTGTCTAAGAAAGGTTCAAAGAGTAGGGCTCTTGGACTTTATGACTTTCTAGAGGAAGACGTGCTAGAAGATGAATATTGGAGGCACCGAGTAGGCATCCTACTCCTCAAAGGCCAATTGGTGTTAGCATCCGGGAGTCGTCTGAATCTATAGTTCGCTAAGGAGCTCCTGGCAGAGGAATTGGGAATAAGGGTAAGAGGCCATTGCAAGCTCATCTCCCACAACAGCCTTCAAAGAAATAATGTTTGGCACCTTCAGAGCCTGAGCCCGTATAAGGAGGCTCTACAAGGATCAGGCAAGAATCCCCTGTGATTCTAACACAAGAACATATAGCTAAATCATCAAGTGAGTTTTACTCATATCTTTGTATCAAGTCATCTGAAGTGCATTTGGTTTACGTGCGCTTCTTATATGCAGTGAAGAGCCCATCCTTCTTGATCAAGGAGACCCAGATGATGAGGAGAAGACGGATTATGACACTGATACCTATCTTACTGAGCCTGACGATGTGGGCTTTTGGGGCAACGTTGGCGGCTCTTCTTACATGCCAGGTATATTTTTCTCTGACTGATATTGCATATTTTCTTTGCTTCAATGATTGACGCTTTGTCTAGCTCCTTGGCAGATGATAAACCCGGATTAGAGACCATGGGTGGAGTGGCTCCTACATCTATTCCTGCTGGTGGTGAGTTTGAGCATGTGGCTAATTTTGATGGTGCTTCTGGTGTCTTGGAGTCTGATCTGACCATTGATATAACGGTCAATCCTGCACCTGCACACGCTTCAATAGCGTGGTGCAGATTGGTTGTTCCTGAGTCATCTGATGAAGATGACGATACATTAGTCTTTCTGATTCTGGCAGGAGACGGAAGGGTAGTGCCACCAAGTTCCGAGCCTCAAAATGAAGATAATTCAATTATAGCAGCGGATGCATCTAATGAGCTAGAGGTCACAATGACTGGTGTTGAAGTTATGCCCACAGATGTGCTGATGACAATAGCATTGGTTGTGAGAACTGTCGCCCCATAAGCAGAGGTGATGTCGATGGTTTCTACCACGGTAGATGTTTCCAGCGTGTTGGCCACGCTTGCACCATACCTCATATCGGGCGGTGAACCAATGCATGTCTTGCCGACCACTTTTTCAACTAGTTTGTTGGAGGAGATGAACTTCTTCAGAAGTTTGATGATTGTTTTATTGAAAGTTTCAGCTAGACCATTAGCAGCTGGGTTGTATGGTGTAGAAGCCACGCCTTGAATTCTTAACTTCTTGTGGAATTTGAAGAATAGTTGAATGATGACTTGTGGGCCATTGTCATGGATAATCCTTCTAGGGATGCTGAATCGATAAATCACGTGGTGTTTTAAGAATTTAACCACATGAGATGTCATGACTTCTCTGAGTGGAATAGTTTCAGCCCATTTGGAGAAGTAATCGGCAATGGCCAGAATAAATTGATGGCCGGATGGTGGACTAATTGGCCCAATGA
Source organism: Asparagus racemosus (assembly GCA_037177215.1). Taxonomy (NCBI): domain Eukaryota; kingdom Viridiplantae; phylum Streptophyta; class Magnoliopsida; order Asparagales; family Asparagaceae; genus Asparagus; species Asparagus racemosus. The sequence continues at coordinate 4,367 of JBAKGM010039634.1, forward strand.
TGTCTATGCCCCATGTTTCGACTGTCCATGAGGCAACTGTCACATGCAATTCTTCTAGAGGTTTGTGTAGAAAATCAGCGTGGACTTGACACGCATCACACCGCTTGGCGTAAGTTCCACAATAGCTATCATTGTTAGCTAGTAATAGCCCAGACGACGAAGTTGGTCTTTAAGTTTAGGTCATGGTTCATAAGCTCCACATGTTCTGTCGTGGGCTTCTTTTAGTGCTTCTCAAGCTTCACTTGGTGCTAAGCATCGGAGCAATATGCCGTCGAATGATCGTTGATACAAAGTCTACGTAGTAGAATCATAGAAAAAACGTGAAGCTCTTCTTTAAATAGAGATTGCTTACTTTGCATTGTCAGGTAAAACTCCATGCATGACATAATCAATGATTGGGAAAAGCCAATCATTAGCCTTGAAGTGAGTTGGCATGACATGCACTTTTTAGCTTCCATAATTTGCTCTGGGGAACATAATTGATGGCTAGTCACTGTGACGTGCCTAGTAGATTTAGGCGTCAAGGTAAGAGTGGCTGCAAGAAATGCTAAATTATCCGCATGAGTGATTTCGATGCAGGCTACATAACTGATGTAGAAACCTTTAAATGACTGGGTAAGTTTGTCCTTAAGGATTCTTGACTCGACAAAGGTCTGAATTTTATCCTTGATGTAGCAATTCTTTGTCGGGTGTCCTGACATTCTGTGCTAAAGACAATACTTAGGTTCATCAGTCTTTCTGACTTCTTTAGGGCATTGGGCTTGGGAAGCTTCAATCAATTACCCTTGTTGAGGACATGGAAGATAGCCACCGTATGTTCATCTTTAAATGAGTAATTGCATTGAACATTCTTTCCATGGTTCCTTTTTCTAGTTGTTGGGATTCTAGACCTCAACTGCGAAAGTTTGTTTAGCTTTCGGTTAGGAGGTCTGCCCTTTCTTGCCTTTATTGCCCTTAAAGTTAGTGCGGGACTCGAACTTGTTGAAACATTCTGATGACTTTTTTGCTATCGTAGCTTGTTCTGTCAAATCCTTCTATGTGTGGGCCGTAACAACACCCATATGAGCTTCTATACACCCTAGAAAATTGTGCTGACAAGTTTAGAGTAGCATCGGCAAAGGCATATCTTGACATTGCAATGTCAGACTGCAGTATCTCTCGATGAATTCCCTAACCATCTCATTTCCTCTTTGCTTTTCGGAGAGGAGTTTTGCCATGGTAACATATGATTGTTCCTTATGGAATTGTGAGAGGAACTTTGATTCTAGATCAATCCAGGATTTGATTGAACCCTCAGGCAGATTTTAAAATTAATCGAAGGCTACCGCTTGGAGGGTGCTAATGAAAAGTCGTGCCTTAATGGCATCATTACCCACTTCATTTCTAGTTTGTTGGTGGAAGTAGTAGATATGTTGGTTCGAAGAACATTTGCTATTAAACGTATGTAGCACTCTGGTGGCTTAAACTTCATTGGATAGGGAACCATGTCCCATTCGGTGGGATAAGGTCTGGTAATTCTACTCTTCTTGAGCTCAGTTCACTGAGAAAGAACATTGAGTTATTTTTAGATGTCCTCCAGGGCTTTTGCTTCCTTGCTTTGCTTCTGATGCGCCAATGTTTCTGATCCTAAATGGTCAGAATCTACATCATCCTGGTGCACTTGATCTTCTTCTAGGGAGAATTCGATGATTGGTCATTTCCCTTTTGAAGAACTCGGACGAGGTTGAGATGCTGATAGGAGCCGCTTAAACATTTTCTCTAAACACTCAAATCACTTATCGGAAGCTTTCTTTTATTCTATCATCTGAGTATGAAGATCTTCTCGGTCCGTCATGTCTACCACCCACTGTTTCTCTTGACTTAAGCTAGAGGTTGCATTCGATTCTATGGTAGAGTTACCATCACTAGAAGCACGTTGGTCAACTTGAGACAAAGTCTGTGGTGTTCATGTTTGGAGGAAGGAGTAATCAAAAGGAATTGCTACTCTTTGCCTTAATTTCATGTGACGATACATACCATTAGTCTCTGACAATTTTCCTTCGATACCAGGAGAGTATATTGCGTTGGGTGAATTGTCTGTGCCTTCTTCCTCATCTCCAGAGATTACACTAGTCATGTAGACAGTGAACTCTTGGAGTTTACCCTTTTGGATATGTCATCATCTATTGGTTCGAACCTCTGAAAGCTCAAGCCTGTGACTAAGATGAGTAAAAACTGATTCCTTTTCAGAAATATCTTCACATTGTAATTCTTCTGAACTGCCATGCTACTGCTTTGAGGGTCGCACAATGCTAACATTGGCGAGCTCTGTTCAGAGATAGGAACTCTCTTAGATCACCTGTAGGTCCAAGTTAATGGCACTTTTTAGAGCCAACTTCGCCATTTTTAGTCTTGGCATGTGAGCATCACATATGGCGACATTGGCCAGTCTTTTACTTAGCAAAGTCAGTTGAATCGCCATTAGTGATGTTATTCCCTTGCAGGATTTTAGATGAGGGATTACCCCCCTATTCTTTGCTTCTGTTAAGGAAGCATAGCAAGCATTGCAATATGCTTAAATCGAACCCCAAAAGGGGTTGTGGACTGATGTCCAAAATTAAAAGACGTAATAACGTCTTTACCTTCACTCGAGATGTGAGGGTCGATGTTTCTTCGCTCTGAGTGAAGTTCATTTGGCTTCCAGCGAAGCTCAAACTATCTTTGGTGAAGGTTGCCTTTACACACGCGGGGGTCGACTTTGACCCTAAGTTCACACTGCGGTGAATTTTACAACAACTTCTTATAGTCACCGTTTATGTAGATTGGTTTGAGGAAATGAATTCCTCAGACTTCACTTGGTCAAATTCAATGAGCAGCGATTCAGCAAAAGGCCCGAGGGACTTAGTGTTAGACTGTGGCATAAGTTTCTCGTCAGAGGAGAAAGAACTCCTAGCAGAGTCACCATACTATTTGTGGTCTTTTAGTATTGCAATTGACACATATTATAATAAAAAGAATATAGGGAAGCAAAGAAAAATTTTATATTTCTTGGGTTTCTTTTTTACATACCAATGGAGCGTCGATCTTATACTCCGTTGACGGTCTGACTTAGAATATGGGTCTTTCACTATTGATGGAGATTTGGTTGTTTGGAAGTTAACTCGGTCTTCTCTTAGAACCAAAACACAAGAGAACTACAAATGCATAGTCTGGTGATCTCTCCTTGTGTGTGTAGGTCCGTTTTCGAATGACCAATTTCCTCGTCCTTTTATAGGCTAAGAGAGTGAGGGTAAGGGCTTTTAATTGTGGGTTAAGTGGTCATCAAAATAGGAGATAGTGGGGAATTGTTATCCCTTTTAAAAAATAGCTCTCAAACGGCTGTTTGGTGAAGTTCACTGATTCGACAAAGCTCACTGAAGATGTTTGGGCGAGGCTCACTTGGACGTGGATGAGCCTTCTTCGGAATCATAGATGACGTGGCCCACTTGGATTGCTATGAGTGAAGTTTGTTGGTTGACGAACTTTGTCTATGAGTTCAAATTTAGCATAGAATTCAACTCGTGATTTGCCTGACTAATGACGCCTTTTGACTCGATGTGAAGTATGAATTTGGGAGTTGACCTATTCTTGGTCAAATACCTTAATACTGTCATGTTAACATTACACCTCTGAACAGTACCAACTTGATCAAACTTGATATGTTAACACTACATGTCTGTCAGTTTGATTCTGTCATTCTTCTCCTCTGCAAGGATGTCAATACAATATGTTAACATTAGACCTCCATCGTATACATATCAAAAGGGATAAAAGTTCTTTTATTATTGAAAGGACTAATCCATTACAAAAATTCTAAAGGGAATCGGATAAAAAGTGTGTATTCAAACAAGGCATTCAGCTATCCTAGAATCCCTAGCTTCATGAGCATTCTTTTGAGCCCTTTCCCTCTGAGTCCTGGGATCAATGGGACTAGCTTGAGTTTTAACAACCACCAGCCTTGTTATCTCAGCCTCAAGTTCAGTGACTCTAAGATCCCACTCCTTAGCCAACTCGGCTGCCTTAAGTTCAAGCTCCTCTTTCTTTTGTTGAACTGCTTCCAACCGTACTTGAGCTATAGCAATAGTCACCTTGGCCTCATTGATGGTGGCTTCTTTCTCCAGAATGGCATTCTAAAGCTCTGCTTGATTGACATCAACCAATGCAAGGCTGTTATTCAATCCTTGAATCCTCATTTTGATATGCTCTATCTTCTTGCTAGCAGATTCTTCAACCTCACGTTGTTTCACTGAGAGTTGGCTGAATTCAAGCTCAGCAATGCTGTCAACATCAACCGCACGAAGCCGTTGCAACTCTTGAAACTGTTGAAACTGAAGCTCAACCTCGTCAATCATCGTCTTGAACAGTTCAGTACGTATGGGACCTACGATCAACATTAAAAGGCTAAGCTAATTCCTTATCAAAGCAAGAGTGGGAGCAAATAAGCCTTTCCACATAGCCAAAGCATCGGTTGAACAGCTTCACTAAGTGCTCGACCAGGATCTGAATCTCCAACTCGATCAAATCATCTAGGTCAGGATATTAGGGAATTTCCACATGGCTCGAAGGACCCAATCCTACAGAAACCACCAACGCATTTGTCGTGGTTGAAAAAGTGGTTGGGTGGACTTGAATTTATTTGTTGTCTGATAGGAGGTATGGTGCGAGCGTGGCCAACATCCTGGAAACATCTACCGTGGTAGAAACCACATATGTCACCTCAGTTGATGGAGTGATAGTTCTCACAACCAATGCTGTGGTCATCAGCATATCTATAGGCACAACTTCAATACCAGTAGTTGTGACCTCTGGTTCGTCAGATGCATCCATTGCTATAATTGAATCATCTTCATTTTGAGGCTCAGAACTCGGTGGCTACCCTTCCGACTCCTATCAAAATAAAAGAGATTGATGTAACATCATCTTCATCAGATGACTCAAGTATAACCAATCTGTGCCACGCTATTGAAATGGGTATAGGTGCAGGACTGACTATTATATTGACGGTCGGATCAGACTCTAAGACACCAGAAGCACTGTCGAAATTAGCCACAGGCTCAAACTTGGCACCAACAGGAATAGATGTTGAAGCTGCTCCACCCATGGTCTCTAGTCCGGGCTCATCATTTGCTAAAGAGATAGACAAACATCAATCATTGAAGCAAATAAATTATCTAAGATCAGTCAGAGAAAAATATACCCAGCATGTAAGAAGAGCCACCAACGTCGCCCCCGAAACCCGCATCGTCAGGCTCAGTAAGATAGGTGTCAGTGTCATTATCCACCTTCTCCTCATCATCTGGGTCCTCTTTATCAAGAAGAATGGGCTCTTTATCTGCATATAAGAAGTGCTCGTCAACCAAATGCACCTCAGATGACTTGATATAAAGATATGAGTACAACTCACTCGAAGGTTCAGCTATACGTTCCTACGTCAAAATCCCAGGAGATTCTTCTCCAATCCTTGCGGAACCTCCAGGTACAGGCTCAAGCTCTGAAGGTACCAAATGCTATTTGTTTGAAGGTTGTTGTGAGAGACGAGCTGGCAATGGTCTCTTTCCCTTATTCCTCCTTTCTCTACCAGGTGCTCCTTGGTGAACCCGTAGATTCAGATGGTTCCCGAATGCTAATAACAATTGGCCTTTGAGGAGTAGGATGCCCACTTGGTGCCTCCCAATCTTCATCTTCTGGTGCACCACCTTTCACGAGAAAGTCTTGAAATCTAAGAGCCCTACTCTTTGAACCTTTCTTAGACAGCTTCCTATATCTCCAGGTGATCCACCGTAAGCCGATTTTGTTCACATGAAAGTCAAGAATGGGAACAATCAGTTTGCAGTACCATTTGTAGAAACCTAACGTCATATAATAGTTAGGTACATGATGGGGGAGTGTAAATCTGGTCCCTATAATCTCGACAGCAAAATGATACCAAGCATGGGCACCGTCTACTAGGCTTCCCATGCCCAATAATCCTAGATTCAAATTCTTGACGAAAAGTTGGTTATATCCAAACTGACGAGCAAATCGGCAAGGAAAGTACGGCTTGATGCAACACTCAGTCTCGTTAAACCTAGCAACAAGATGGCATGGTCTGATATTGACCAACCAGTTGAAACACTTGCTGAATAAGCAAGTGAACCCTTCGGCACTTGCACTATCTTCAAACTCGTCCCCGAGGCTTGTACCATCAATCTTAGGAAAACAACAATAAAGGCGATAATGATCTTTACTCTAAAGAATTCGACGAATCCCTGTGAGGTATTTGACAGTCCATTTTGAGCTCTCATACCTCTAAAGTAATGAGACGCCCTCTCCACTTGATGTGGCAGCCGACGTCAATGAAGAACAATGCGAAGTATATCATGTCACCAGATATGTATATGGTAACTCCACTCTAGGGTTCAAAACCTGGTCTCTCGAACTATTATCTTCTTAGTTCAGACACTCGGTGGCCAACTCCCTTAACCCGTGATGTATGCTACTAACCCGTTGCTAGAAGAAGGGCCAAATTGTACCCATTAGTGAGTAGCACGGCAGGGAATAACACTTTGATAGAGATGTGATCCTCTGGTCAGGAAGGCACAACACAACCTTTCAACCAGATTGAGAGGAATCCTGCAAGCAGAGCCAACTTAGCTTTTGGCTCCTTTACTTGGTGGTGGAAACTCTTGAATTTGTTGCCCGCATGGAATTCACATTTGTCTTATTCCATGGTATGAAGTACATGATCCTCATTAAAGATCGGGTCCTAATTTCAGCCTCTGTCGCCAGATGGATCGAATCTATATTCCCCTTTTTACTAACATTGGGGAATAGATACTCGGCCCAAGGGACGTGAGCAACAGTAGAATCATGTCCGGCGTTTGCCACAATCCTTTGACAAATAATGAAGTGGTAGACTAATTCCCAAAATGCCTCCCTGACATGAGCAATCTCTGAATAAGCGTTCAACTCTATATTGGTTGGGATGAACTCCTCATATGGACGGTCTCCCATCGGCAACCATGACACTTCAAATATTTCATGCAAAGCGATCCCAATTTCGCCCGCCAAGGTGAAGTGTCATTGTCGACATTACACAGCTCTAAAATATTGTACAACACAGGCACAAAAATCTCTACACTATATTTTGAGGCTCTCACTGTAGAATAGAGCCCCAGTCGTCTTAAGCTCCCCTCAAAAGTGACGAGAGTATAATTCACTAGATGGGTCCACCATTGGGTATCCGTTGATCCTATCCAGCTAGGAAATCTAGTATCCCCATTAGGATATTATGCATCGGTCTTTGTGAGTTCATTCCCAAAGATGTTTAGGATAATAGGAACTTTTTCATTAACAAGTAAATGAAACCCGGACGCAAACATATAACGTTGACGCCGTAGGGTCCTTCCTTACGAAAGCCACCATCATACTTTAGAGAGCCCACCTTCATGATATCTTCTTTGTTGGTGAGGGTGAAACACATTAAGCAGGGCACGGGAAGAGGCTGCAAGTATGTGAAGGACACATGACGCTCTATTGCCGGCAAGTAGTAACGACAGTCCCCTTGGGAGTAATACCAATGCTCCTTCGCCCAATTGAATATGGAGGTGCCATAGGGATTACTATCCCCAAATAGAAAGTGAGGATTCCCTGATGTATCCTCTTTTAGAATGGAGAACTTAGCATCTGTGATTATCTCTTGTAGAGTTCAATAGTTCCCCAACTGTATAGCCTCAACCCTTTCTTGGCTGCTACCCTCTAGGTATAAAGGGACGTGCCCGTCGAAAGCATGCCTCACTTCAGAGTCACAAGTCTCAACATGCCCAAAGTGGTTATGGCGGTCGACAAGTTACTTCGATAAGTAAACTGCATAGAAGTAAGCGAAAACAAGTCAGAAAATGTTATGCCGACTAAAACACCAACTCAACTTAGGATATACCAACTTCTCGGAGGCCGAGATGAAAGGCATCACGTCTCATCCCCTTCAAGGGTCGAGACGAAAGTCATCACTTTTCATCCCCTTCGAAGGCCAAGTCTGTAACAACCGTTATTTTTCGATACGTTTTTTTCAATATTAAATACTAGATGATATTTTAAATTTTGGATATTATATTTAATCATATATATTAAATGATAGAGATTATTAATATATAGAAAATACTATTATCAGATTAATCATTACAAAAAATTATCATGATTATGTATATAATATTTGATTTGTATTATTAATACGTAATTAGTGATATCAGTTTACACGTGCATTCGTCACCACTTGCACCCTAACCCTAACCCTAACCCTATATGTATACACATATACATCATATCTCTCCCGTACTCTCTCTTTCTTGTATGTCTTTCGTCTCTCTCTCATCTCTCTTCTGTACTCTTCCTCTCTCTCTCTCTCTCTCTTTTTCTCTTTTTCTCTCTCTCTCGTACTCTCTCTCTTACCCTTTTTTTCTCTCCCGTACTCTCTCTCTCTCTCCCATATTCTCTCTCTCTTGTTCACAGCCACACAACAACCTCTTTCTCTCTCTTTCTTTCTCTTTCTCTTTCTCTTTCTTTCCTTCTCTCCGTCTCTCTCTCTCTCTCTCTCTCTCTCTCGTTCTCTTTTGTTCCCAACCACCCCTTTCCCGTACTCTTCTTTCTCTCTCTTTCTCTCTTTCTCTCTCGTGCTCTCTCTATCCTCGTTCCCAGCCAACCCACCGCCACCATCTCACCACCTCAACCAACACCTCCCAACCTCAACCCGACCACCCGCACATAGCTACATCAACCGCAGTCACCCCCACCGCCAGCGTTAACCCCCCACACCGCAGCCATAAACCCATCGGCCAACTCCCGCTCCGCTTCCTCCTTACAGGTCGCAAACCCTCACCCCCACATCTCTCTCCCTTCCTAACCTCTTTTTCCCACCAACAACGCCATCCCTTCCCTACTGCGGCCAGCCACCTCACCCGCACCAACACCAGTCAACACCAGCCTCCCCCTCAACACAGCCACGTTCCAAACTTCCGACCACCCACACACTACCACCCTCTCTCTCCCTCAACATGACGCCGCAGTCCTCAGCTAGCCACCCAACCCCCGCCGCACCTCACCCCTCTTCCTCCCCGCCGACCCGCCAACATCCACACAACCGCACGCCGTCACTTCAAACCGCTCGTGGTTCATCACCGCTCGCTCGTCGTCCGTGGTTTGTCGCCGTTTGTTCTCCACCGCCGCAACCCGATCCGCAGCCGATTCACTCGTAGGCAAGATCCTGTTACTATTGACTCGTATTTTATTTTTGTTAGATTATTTACGAAATTATTATATGCATCAGATGAATTGTGATATATTGTGAACTACGTGGGATTAAATGATATTGATATTATTTTTATCAGAAATAAGTAGCTAGAAAATAATATTTTCAAAATGTAGCTAAACGTAATATTTTCACAATAATCGTGAGGAGAATTAGTTAAGGGAATTAATTTATTGCTCAGGCTCGCATTTTACATTTTTATATTTAGACTCGCATTTTACATTTTTATATTTATTTATGAATTATTAGAATATTTAAAGTATTAATTTGTTGTAAGATGAATATTTAAATTATTAAGTTCATTGTCAAGTGTTTTTTAGAATAATCGTGAGGGAAAGATTTTAAAGGAATTATTTTATAAAGGTGTCTTTTGAATTATTAAAGGAATGATAGAATTATTATTTTATTATTTTATAAAAATATTATTTTAGAGCATACACAATGAAAACCTAATTTTAAAAGAGGTTTTTTCCGGAGAAGATTATTTTGTTTATTTTAATTGTGATCAAATATGTGATATAAACTGTGACATTTCATGTATGAAATGCATGTTATTTTTAGTTTCCTTTTACCCTATTATTAAACTAAGTGTTATGCAGTTACTGATAATTTTATGGGACGTTTCGGAATTCTGAGCAGTGAGGTCTTGATGATTCCGGTTTGTATGCGCATTTGATTATTCATAGATATTGTTCAAGCATATTGTATTTTTTCGTAATTATTATTCTTGTTTTACGAATGTTTTCAAGCACCTATTATGCTATTTGATGTTGCGTAGAGTCAGCCACCTTTTCACTATCGTGTTGCATTGAGAACCATTAGTAGTTCATGACTTAGGACTTGTGCGTAATGAACGAGACTTAGTGACATGTGTGAGTTGTGTTGACTATGATTTGGTGGTGAACCAGTGATCTATTGTACTGTATCGTTAACTTATAATCACTCGAGACCTTGGGGTGGGAAAGTCTGGGTTCATGTTATCGGATGTGACTGTACATATTTTTAAGACTCGCTCTAAGTGAATCGTTTCACACTTGGGGTTGGTTTGTTGGGCTAGTGAATCATTTCGCACGTGGCTAGTGAAATCATTTCATCACCCGAGTCCTGCTTGTGTCCGGACAAGGCGAAATCAAATTGCGTGTAGTCCTCTAACCGGATTGTTTCACGGCATTGGATGTGCGTAGAGGAATATGAACAGTCAGATATCCGAGTATATGAACGTTGACTCTTGTGAGATATAGACCAGAGACCTGATATAGAATAGCTAGACTCTAACATTAAGTTGAGACACTTGACAGTTAGGACACCTGGTTGTACGGACACACGAGTTGCACATTTTGATACTTATTCCTGTTATATGTTCCATGCGCGTATAGTTTAGGGTTAATATTTAGTTGTCTACACAATCAGAGGCATACGGTATATACATGAGGTTTTCCTTGTTTGAATTATTTCACTCGACGTACTATGTCTCGCTTTGTAGATTTCCAAATATTAATCACCCGGGTATACGTGGATAGTTAATCAGAATGTTATACCTGGATCATTCACAGATTTTGATTACTTGCATTCATTTATATTATTATTATACTGCTATCTCATTGTGAGATCTTGTCGTGTGTTATACACACTGACATACTCCATTCTCTTGGTGTACGTCAGATTTAGATGATGGACATGTCCAGTATGGAGAGGTATCGGAGTCGGAGTATTCCTAGCAGGAGTGTCGTACCATTGGGGCAGAAGAACCATCAAAAGCTTAGACTTTTATTTATGCATTAGATGTTGGACATGTAGACTTCATCTCACTTTTCTTTAGTTCAGTTGATGTTCCTTGACTATTCAGTTTTAGCTTTTATCTGGATGTATTTCGAACTGTATTTATTTTTGTCTGAGATGCTATTAATTTTGGTGATATGTATCACACAGTTCTGGATTGGTTTATTATATTCTTGCTGATTGTAACTGTGAATGTGAGACCTACAGTTTTATTATGATTCATACTTAACGCTTGGTGCATTAGGTTAAGTAGAAGAGTTTTCATTTTATACTTCTCGATCTAATATGTTGCAGGCTTATTTGCATCCCGTTTCCATGTAGTTTGGGGAGCGAGGCATGACAAGCTTTTGGTGGTGGCCCATGCTTGTCAGACCAATTTAGGCTGCTCAGGTCTAGTCACGGTCTCGAGTTTCATAGTGAGAATATGATAAATAATTTAGACGCATATAACTGTTTCATCCATAAGACTATTCTTGAATCTTATCCTATTATCTTGATTAAATATCTTTTATTTACATTGACCTCCTCCTGTGATAGGCAAAGTCCTTGTTTCTTCCCCCTGCTTTATCACTCTTTGACTCAAGAGCTTTCCACAGTTTCTTATCTCATCGATTTGCGACAGCGATACCCTCAGTTGTTTTTGGATTCTTAGTTGTTGTATCTTATTTCTTATTATATCGCTGCTACCTCATATCTTCTCCTATTATGGATTTGTAGTTCTTTTGACTATCTCTCCATATATATATTTAATGGAGTCTTTCATTCTATGTCCCTATCTTTGGGTTGTTACGCACCGCTCTTATTTTCAATTCTGAGGACGGAATTTGTTTTAATGGGGGTAGGGTGTAACAACCGTGATTTTTCGATATGTTTTTTCAATATTAAAATATTAGATGATATTTTAAATATTTAGATATTATATTTAATCATATATATATATTTAATGAAAGAGATTATTAATATTTAGATAATAATATTATTAGATTAATCATTACAAAAAATTATCATGATTATGCATATAATATTTTATTTGTATTATTAATACGTAACTAGTGATATCAGTTTCCACGTGCATTCTTCACCACGTGTATCCTAACCCTAACCCTAACCCTACACACACACACACACGCACACGCACATCATATCTCTCCCGTATACTCTCTCTCTCTCATATGTCTTCTGTCTCTCTCTCATCTCTCTACTGTACTCTCCTTCTCTCTCTTTTTCTCTTTCTCTCTCCCTCGTACTCTCTCTCTCACCCTCTTTTTCTCTCCCATACTCTCTCTCCCATATTCTCTCTTTCTTGCTCACAGCCACACAACATCCTCTTTCTCTTTCTCTCTCTCTCTCTCTCTCTCTCTCTTGTTCGCAGCCACCCCTTTTCCATACTCTTCTCTCTCTCTCTCATGCTCTCTCTATCCTCATTCCCAGCCAACCCGCCGCCACCATCTCCACCACCTCAACCAGCACCTCCAAACCTCAACCCGATGACCCGCACACAGCCACATCAACCGCAGTCACCCCCACCACCAGCGCTTACCCCCCACGCCACAGCCACAAACACATTGGCCAACCCCCGCTCTGCCTCCTCATCTCCGGTCGAAAACCCTCACCCCCATATCTCTCTGCCTTCCTAACCTCTTCCGCCCACCAACAGCCGCCATCCCTTCCCTGCTGCGGCTAGCCACCTCACCCGCACCAACACCAGCCAACACCAGCCTCCCCCTCAACACAGCCACATCCCAAACTTCTGACCACCCACACACTGCCACCCTCTCTCTCTCCCTCAACCCGACGCCGTAGTCCTCCGCGCACAGCCTCAGCTACCCCTTTCCCACTCTGGCTAGCCACCCAACACCCGCCGCACCTCACCCCTCTTCCTCCCCGCCGACTCGCCAACACCCACACGACCGCACGCCGTCACTTCAAATCGCTCGTGGTTTGTCACCATTCGTCCGTCGTTCGTGGTTTGTCACAATTTGTTTTTTGCCGCCGCAGCCCGATCCGCAGCCGATTCGCTTGTAGGCAAGATCCTGTTACTATTGACTCGTATTTTATTTTTGTTAGATTATTTACGAAATTATTATATGAATAGGAAGAATTGTGATATATTATGAACTGCGTGGGATTGAATGATGTTGATATTATTTTTATTAGAAATAAGTTGCTGGAAAACAATATTTTCAAAATGTAGCTGAAAGTAATATTTTCATAATAATCATGAGGAGAATTAGTTAAGGGAATTAATTTATTGCTCAGACTCGCATTTTACATTTTTATATTTAGACTCGCATTTTACATTTTATATTTATTTTTGAATTATTAGAATTTTTAAAGTATTAATTTGTTGTAAGATGAATATTTAAATTATTAAGTTTATTATCAAGTGTTTTTTAGAATAATCATGAGGGAAAATATTTTAAAGGAATTATTTTATAAAGGTATCTTTTGAATTATTAAAGAAATATTGAAATTATTATTTTATTATTTTATAAAAATATTATTTTAGAGCATACATGATGAAAACCTAATTTTAAAAGGGATTTTTTTAGGGGAAGATTATTTTGTTTATTTTATTTGTGATCGTATATGTGATATAAACCGTGACATTTCATGCATGAAATACACGTTATTTTCAGTTTTCTTTTACGCTGTTACTAAACCAAATTGTTATTTAGTTACTGATAATTTTATGGGACGTTTCAGAATTCAGAGTAGTGAGGTATTGATGATTCCGGTGTGTATGCGCAATTGATTATTCATAGATATTGTTCACGCATATTGTATTTTTTTTCATAATTATTATTCTTGTTTTACGAACGTTTTCACGAACCTATTATGCTATTTGATGTTGTGTAGGGTCGGTCACCTTTTCACTATCGTGTTGCATTGAGAACCATTAGTAGTTCATGACTTAGGACTTGTGCGTCATGAACGAGACTTAGTGACATGTGTGAGTTGTGTTGACTATGATTA
>JBAKGM010039686.1:0-18410 GCA_037177215.1 Asparagus racemosus
GGCAACTTGCCGAACCACGTAAATCTCGTGTCTTTAATGTTTTATTGTGTTCTTGCTAGTTTGTTTACTTGTTTGTCGGGGTTTTCTTGGATATACGCTTCCGCCGTGCGCCCAACAGAATCTTATCTTAAAAATTCATACTTTCGAGTTTTCAATTCTGTCTCCTTTAGGAGTAAAAGTACAAAAATATTAGATACGCTGTTTGGTTAACAAAATTAAGGTTGAAAATGCATGGAAATTAATTGACACTGTTTTCGTGTGTCAGATTAGCCAAAAAGAATTCCTATTTTGCTGTTTGGTACTCCAGAAAATTTTTGAGAAACCTTTCTGGAAACGTTAGTAAACATCATAAAAAATGAAAAACCCCAACTACGAGTTTTTAAGGGAAAATTAGATGGAAAATGCACCAAAAAAAATAATATAAGGGGCGTTGGTTTTTAGGGTTTCTTAATCCTTAGTTTTATACCATTTCAATGACGCTTTCCAAAATACCAAACTAAGGAATAGAACTGTATGTCTTTTCTTAAAATGTTCATTTCGTTTTTTAAAGTTTGAATCAAAGTATGGATTTGTGATGAGAGAGGTTTTCCCCTTCCTTTTTTTGAGCAAAACAAAGCTTTCCCAAGAAATGAATAACAGACTCAAAACAACAATTTTTTGTATTGTAATTCTATTCCTATATTACTTGGAAATGAACCAAACAGGCTCTTATAGTAAACCTGTAAATAATTCTCAAAACTAAATTCCAAAAGTCGCTCACTGGAATATAGGCAAACCCAAAATATGCCTTTTGACCTGGGATCTGTTTGGCAACTGCACTTAAATTTGATATAGTGGAACAAAACTAGTTAAAGTCATGTCTCTAGTGTAAAAAAAAAAAAAGTTGAACCAGGACTTAAAATTGATTTTTTGCTTATTAGCCTCAGTTTTTTGCCTTAAGCTAGTTCTATTTTGGTCCATCAAGGGTGTGTTTGACAAACTCTTAAAACTATGTGAGGACTGAACCTGACTTAGTTTTGAGTTTGTTTCTTGACTGGCAAAAACTGAGCCAATTATGGTCCAGTTTCTTTTAGGCTAAAAAAAAAAGGCTTAACTGGTTCATTTTTTAATCACCGCTCCATTAGTTCAAAAAAGAACAAGTTTACCTCAAAACTGGATTAGGACTAGGATTTTGCCAAACACAATCCTAGAGTCTAGAATTAGGACGAAGTGGGCTAGGCTACTAATTTACAAACTGGCCCCCAATAAGCCCACGCCAATCCAAAAATTGTATGTATGAATTCTCATACCCGGCCTCTATAATTGGTTTCATAAAGAGGGTAAAATTAGGAATTCTCATACCCGGCCTCTATAATTGGTTTCATAAAGAGGGTAAAATTTGGAACTACCTACTCAATATTGATAGTTTTATACACACCCACCCTCAAGCCCCAAATACTCAAAAGGGAGATACGAAGGAACACCGCTCTTCTAAAGGTGCGTACTTTTTTTTTTTTTTTGCTTTGCCGTCTTTTAATTTCTTTTAAAATCTGAATTATGTCGTGATATATCTTTAAAAAAATTTAAAGGTCCAAACGCGACAACCTAAGCTTACAATTGGTATTTGTATATGTGTGTTTCTCCTGTTGTTGTTCCTAAATCACCATATGAATATGATTTCTTGAATTTGTTTGATCATATTTTAACATAAATGTTTTTTTTTTCCAAAATAATTATTTTAAGCATTGAATTTCGTATATAATAGTGAAAAGATCCAAATCCACAGAAAAAAAAATATAACAGTAACATTGATTGTCTATAGTCTTATTCGTTTTGATCCCTTATCTTCTATGTTTTGCTTTCTTTGACAAGCTTAGCAATTCCTTTACATTGCACACAATTGCTATATGCATATAAATTGTGTAGTACGTATAACATTTAAAAAGAAAACTATTAGAACTCGTTAGAGATTAGTTCATTTTGATTTAGAGCGAGTTATATTGAAGTAATTCTAGCTCTCTGAAGATTTTTATATTTTTTGTTTTTTTTAATGTTAGGAGTTAGTTTTTGCAAATTTTCTTTCCTAAAATTTACGGATAATTCAATCTTAAATTAAAAAAAGTCTTTCAGTTTAAAATCAAATTCTTAGATTTTAGAATTCCTTTTTATTTAAAACAATCATCTAGTCTTACACAAACAACTTTTTTGTCAATATAATTATTCTAAGATGTTTCTTTCCTCGTTAGAATGTATGTCATTAAGTGCTGCTATGTTGCATCGTATTTTAACTCACTAATTACTTAATCTATTGCTTAACGCGTCTACTTTTTTTTCTCTCTTTATTTTTTTTTTAATCTTTCTCAGGAATATTATAAATGGGGTCATTTGATGGACTTCCTATTGATCTCTTGCAATTAATCGCTGAAAAGATAGCTGATCACGCAGATGTTCTTCGATTTGCTGTTGCTTGTAGGAGGTTCCGCTCTATTGTTATGGATAACCTTCACTTGCTTCCACCAAAATTACCATTATGCCTTTGTGTCCTCCCTAATAAACCCCCTCCCATACCATTGCTAATGCAATGTCGTGATAATGAGTGGGAAAACATCAACTTTTTTTCTATTTCTGATGGAAAAAACCACGGGGATCAGTTTGTTGTGCCAGAAATAAGAAACAAGTGGTTGGTTGGTTCCTCTTACGGTTGGTTGTGCACTGTGGAAATCCAAGGTCGAGCGATTGCACTCTTGAATCCATTAACAAGGGCTCAAATCCCTCTCCCGTCTCTCGATGAATTCCAACATCATGACCATGACTGTGACGATGATGATTTCGGGTATCTACACAAGGTTGTTATATCATCAGATCCTTCAAATAAGAGGAGAAATTTGGAGGGTAATGGCGATGGCATATTAGTCATGGCACTCGTCTCCAATTTCAACGTGCTATCATTTTGTAGGGTCGGAGACGACAAGTGGACTAGGGTAGAGGATTGTCTGACTCATATCGATGATGTCATCTGTTACAACAGTCAGATTTATGGTGTTAATTATGAGGGGATAGCCGTTGTTTATGATATTGCAGGTGATAAGAAGATGAAGCAAATTGCAAATTCTCCAGACTCGTTGATTAGCGTCCAGAGATATCTAGTTGAGTCAACAAATGGAGATTTGCTACAAGTTGTAAGAGAGATTGGTTTTAGAGGCGATGATATTTATCAAGATGATGTAGGTATTTGCACAACAATTGATTTTTCGGTGTACAAGCTTGAAGGTGTCGATAAGCCAGTCAAGCCTAAAGACGATCCCCCCTACATGATCGTCCACAGGAGACTCCTAAATAAAGACAGATTCAAGTTTAAATGGGTTAAGGTGGAAAGCTTAGGTGATCAAGCTTTGTTCTTGGGTAAGAACTATTCGCTTTGTGTACGAGCACCAGACTATCAAGGATGCAAGCCTAACTGCATATATTTTACAGAGCACGGGTTGTATGGGTTTGTTAACATCGCACGAGGAGGACTGGATGATGAGGAGATCCATAAAGACACTATTTGTGACATGGGTATTTATGACTTGGAAGATGAAAGCTTTGAAGATTTTAGCCAACTAAATGTCAGGTACCTTGTTCCTCCCATTTGGATCTCACCAAATCCATGGTAACTACTTGTAATATGTGAGATTTCTATTTATGGAGTGTGGTTAATTTACGAAGTACTATACTCTTGATTAGGTATTTGTACCGAAAACTGGTAGCTCTTTGGATGCTTGCTTATTTGCTGAGCCTTATTCTTCTGAGCGTGTTCATCATGATACATTGGTTTAAGTGTTATACAAGACTTAACTGAGGATTTCCATTACCCAATGCAGGCTGCCATTTATTAAGAATTTCGATATCTGTAGAGGCATTTGTTCCTGTAGAATATTTTGAGAGCAGCTAGCTTACTTAGACCCGTTAGCATTACTCTTCCAGCTTACTAACCAAAAATAATTAGTCATTCAACAGGACTAAAAGCCTACAACATTTGCAGCATCAATTTACCAGGTCAAAGTACATTACTCTTTATTATGTTAAGGCCTTCTATTGCATTGGATGCTTGTTAGTAATCAACTAAAAATCACTGCACTAGGAGAGATTTCGTCTCACAGTTTTTACTATAAAAATGATTTAATGTGGAGAAAGAAATTAAAATTACGATATTACAGCACCCATATATCGTCCCAGCAGGAGGTTATCGTGACAGGCAGAAAAGTAAAATGACAAATAATATAGTCATAGTCGCTTACAAGATTCCGGCGATGGAGCTAGCTGTTCAGAAGAACATCAATATAAGAAAGTTGCCACTATCCTGTACCCTTGGTTCTCCATGCTGCCATGATTCCATGTTGTTTGCTGTTGTTTCATTCTGCAGTTTGCTGCAGGATTATTGCTACCATTTTATGATCTTCGCTGCTGTTTTATAATGGTTGTTTGCTTCCTATTGCACGAATCAGGTATAAACTTGTTTTGAATGAAGCAGGGATGAGCTGCTTGTTAGGTGCCCGCGATCGATTTAGTGTGATGAATAACAAACCTTCATGTGGTCTAATATATATTTAAGATGTTTTATACATGTTACTAGAAGTTTGAATCAAGTTCGATATTGAAAAGAGCAAGACGACAAGTTAATCACAGCTGTATCTGAAAAAATATCAAGAGTGAAAATCATTTTTGAGCATAGGGGAGTGTTCTTCTTGTTGTGACAAATCCACAGAAATAGACGGAACTCAATTCGGAGATGTGTAGCTCAAGATATGAATGTTTTAGTTAAACAACATCGAAATAGTAAGCAGTAGGATAGAGACGTACACCGAGGCTGAAACTTGTAAGGACCATAACTTTTGACTCAGTTACCTAAATCACTATTATAATAGCTTTTCAGAAAGCTCTCGATCTGATCTATCTAATCATTGATGGTAGGTTGAGCTCATCGATGTCTACAGTGACTCATCAATGGTCTACAGTTACACATTGATGTTTTCCTAAGAGTCGAGCAGTAACCATCGATGGGTGAACTGTAGCCATTGATGGTTAAGTTCAACTATCGATGGCTGAGCGCCAGATTTATGATTTTTAATTTTTTTTGGGCTCAATCTTAGTCGTTCATTGTCGAGGGTACATAGGCTCTTTTCGCATGATTTCCAATTATATTTCTAACCTAATTGAGAGAGAGAAAAAGGAAGAGGTAGAGAGAGCTAGGGTTTTAAGTTGATAAAAGATCTTACTCAGACTTCTCAGAAAGCACCCTCGACGCCGTTCTTCATCATCTGTTCATTAACCTTCGAGGAGTGTTGTCCTTGGATCTCATCATTATTGTCGTTCTTTCAGATCTCTACAATAAATCTTTTAAAGAACGATCTTAATAAACAAAAGGCTGTAAAATCTTTCTGTATTGCGCTTAAGTGTTATGTACCTTATTAGTTGAAACTTATGTTAACGACATACTCAAGCCGGTGTGAATTGAGGATTTATGGTGTACTCAAGCCGCGGTGATTTGAGGAATTGGGTCTAGTTAGGGCTAGGCATTACTTATTGTGGAGAGTTAGGTTAGACGACTAGTTTTGGATAAATTCTAGGGTGCGGTCTTTGTAATCCTACTCAATCAGGTTGTGACGCAGGAGAACTTTTGGTATAGTGAGGAAGCCTCTTCGTGAGAAGGAAGAGCGGACGTAGGATTGTTATCCGAACCACTATACAATATTGTGTGTCCTTGGTTGGTTGTTTTACACTTTTATTTTATCTAGTTTGCTGCATATTCTGTGCTTTTAGCAAAAAAAAGGATAGCAACTATTCACCCCATGCTTGCATCTCAGATCCAACACTGTTGCCTACATGAATCATTTTGGGTTGTTTTTGTTGTGAAATGTATTGTTGAATGTCTAGTTGCATTGCTTAGTAACAAGTGGATCATTTTGATTTCAGTACACTTGGATGTTTGGTTTGAGTTATGTTTCATTTAAGCAATGCCACAACCAATTTGTGCATGTACATTTGTAGCTGATGATGAGAACTCCAGAGCCAACCCCAGGGGCAGTTCTAGAATCTTTAGTCACTGGGGGCAAGACTGCAACTAAAACTAGTGTGTGATATTTATCCCTAAAATTATGACACAAAAACCAAATACGCATATATATTATATGTACAAACAAAATATAGCCAACAGAAGTATTATATTACAGTTCTTTATAATGGTTTCTGCCACATTTTCATATTTTAATGATAAACAATAGTGTATGACGAATTTTGCACAGTCCTTGGTATCAAGAGCAGTGCAGTGGTGCAGCGGGAGGAGGGTATGCGGTTAAGAGGAGGAATTGATGTTAGCGTACTGTGTCGATTGACAATCCTCGCAACAGAGCAAAGATGCAATTACAAAAGAGAGCAGAGGTATTTCAGAAGAATTTGATAGAAATTATAATGGCTATCTAGAGATAGAGTAATGAAAATTGGGTAAACAGGTTGGGTTTGTCCCATTTAGCATTTAGTTTCAAAGATATGAGGGGTTTGTTCGATAGGCTAAAAGAGTGTGGGGGCAAATGCAAAATCTTGGACCAAATAATAAATATAATATCTCCCTCCATAATGTTTGCTTGGGTTTTGGAGGGAGCCTCACCAGTCTTCTGGTATCTACACTGTTGTTGTTTCTTTTCTTTGCTTTCTTTTTTGAAAATGTTCTTAGATTTGCAAGATCTACTTTCAATTTGATTTGCCTTAGAAGCAAGTTCCTTGACTCTTTTGGTTTTCTCTCTTTCTTTGTTTTTTTCTTCATCTCGGATGTTAATTATTACATCTTCAAACTCATTTACTTCCCTTTGTGTTTTAAAACTTTCTTATAATCTTTCCAAGACTCTGGTAGTTTTTTAATTAAGGATTCAGCAACAAAACTTTTGGATAGGATGATGTTTTCATTTTTAAGATCATCAATAAAAACATGATATTCATGGATTTGAGATGATATATCTTTTTCTTCAAACATAGCAGAGCTAAGAAAGTTTCATATAGCAAATTTTTGAGTTCCAGCATCTTCAAGGATATATTTCTTATTAAGACACCACATAATTTCAGTTGCAGTTTTATAAGGACTGTAAACATCAAATAGCTCATTACTTAAGGTGTTGAGAATTATGTGTCTACAGATTTTATTACAATTTTCCCAATTAGGTATGTCTTTTTCTTTTTCTAGTTTAGGACCGGTTATAGCAAAAGCATATCCAGTTTCATCAAGTGTAGAGAAGACTCTTTCTTGTCATACGTTAAAGTGAGTGCCACTAAAAGGTTTGATTTTAGAAATAATAGGCATAGACTTAACAGTAGAAACAACAACCATAGCATTATCTATGTTAAATCTACTCTTTAAGATTGTTGTAAAAATAAACAAGGATTACTACTGTGAAACTGAAAATAAGCTTTCAAGATGAAAGGGAACTTCTCTCGATGAGATCGAGGCGTATAAAAACACTGTCCTTAAGAGTAGAGTCTGTCCCTCTGAGAGTATCTCTCGGTGCAACAGGTTGTTGGCGGCCTACGCCCCAAGATTCAACGACCGATAACGATTGTGAGCATGCACTCGCAAATACAGACGCCCTTGAATATCTCTGATTTATTTCTTCCTTAACAGCTAAGAGAAGAAAAGAGTTTTTAGAGAGGAGAGCAGAAGGATTTTTTTTTCTCTCTATTTTTATTTGGAGGAGAAAGTTGCTGGTTTTATATAGCAAAAGAGAGTGCAGGGTGAATATCTAGAGACAGAGATTTGGTTAAAGATCTAAAAATAAAAAATGTCACACCCACGGCGCTCCCATATTTGCACCCCCTGGCAGGCGCAATGTGTGTTAAGGTTTTCTGGATCTGGTTGCCCATTTTTCTTAATTGGGCTCTATTGTGCTTGTGTGTGGATGAGAGCCCCTCTATTCCTAGACACATTTAACACACTAAAAAAGAGACAACAAATTTAAACGCTCTAAACTTTTTCTCATTTTTCTATGTGCGACTAAAGATAACACTCAATTTTGAAAATACACTCAAAAACTCCAACATCATTCTCATCAGTGGAGGCCCCTCTTTCAAATACACTCAAAACTCCAGCATCATTCTCATCAATGGAGGCCCCTCTTTCTCCTTCAAACTCCCCCATTTTAAATCTACACCTTAATCCAAATTGATATCAACTTGGATTAAGTTTGTTAGGTTGAATTAGGGTTTAGATTAGGAAAGGTTGAACGAGATAGAGGAGATTCAAAGGAGAATCTTATTGGGTAAAGGGGTAGTGAAATATTTTGAATTGGGGGAAGTTGAAGGCGAAGAAGGGTATGTACAATAGTTTTGATAGGTTAGAGAGTTGGAAAAAAATTTCCAAAAAATAAATGAAGTTTGCCGAAAATCTCGCTGTCAGTGAGAAAAAAGGCCTTACACAAGTTAAAACATCACCATGACGTCGGAGTAGAAATAAATACCCTATTGAAAAACAAGATCAAGTTAGAATACCAATCTAGTAATTTAGCTTAAATAATCAAGCTAGTTTTTTGCTGCAAGTAATATTCCGTAGTCACTCTTTTTTTTTCTGGTTTGGAGAGAGAACTTCCCACGATACTTTAGATCATGGGTATCAAACCCCCGCGCGTGACTAAGGGGCGCTAAACATGTGAAGTGTCCACTTGCACTCTCTGATTTCTCCTTTCTTACATGCTTGGTTCTCTTGTTCAATCTGGTGGGCTATGTCAATGGCCATCAACCTGATTGTATAGGATTCTTCTTTTACAAATTTAAAAGCATTCATATTTCGAGATAGCGCCGCTCAATTGCAGATAAACCTCCTGTAGTTCTCCATTGTTGCAAATAGACTCTTGAGTGATTTTACTTTTTCATAAACTATTTTACCCTTAGGAGGCGTAATCCCTAAGGGTAAACTAGTCAAAAAAAATCCACTCAAGGGGTCTATCTGCAAATGTAAACGAGGTCTATACGCAATTAACCCTTCTTCAAATTGTTGTGTTTTACAGAATAACTTGTTTTACAGAATAACTTGTAACCCATCCTTAATCTTGTGTTCTATGGATTTGTTTGGCAAATTCTTAATAGAACCACTTGCATGCATCTTATTAAGTATGCACATGCCTAGCTCTTTTGGTATTAAAAAAAACACAATTTCTAGAATACTACATCGATGGCTAATCGTAATCTATTAAATATTTGAATTCTTCAGAGTATTTGGGATTAAACACCTCTATAATTTGCCTACGGTAGCAACCGGTTCAACAGCCACAGCAAATGTATGTTGTAGCCCAGATGAAGTTAAATTCTCAAAATATTAAAAATGAACGAATACCGTTAATAATATTAAAATTCTCAATAAATTGAAGCCTGCACTGGGCAATGACAACCCTGAGGAAATTCATGTAAACCACTTAAATTAATGAACGATTATGAACATATACAGAAGAATGAGACTACTCAGCAAATAAGAAAGCATTCTAAAAGCTGTGTCAAAAACTTAAATAAAGAGCAACGTACTTCGACGCGGTAAATTAACCAAACCACATGAATAGAAATCCCGCCCATCGGAATCAGGGGGGGAAAAAAGCCAATGTGTGTATCTACCAAGGATTTGGTGAGATCCAAATAGGCGGAACTTGATACTTGACATCCAGCTGACTAAAAGCTTGAAAGCTTTTGTCTCCCAAGTTATATATGCCCATGTCAACAAAATAGTTTTTGTCGACATCCCGGTCATCGTTCAACCCTCCCCATGCAAGCTTCAAATGCTCACACAACCCGTGCTCTGTAAAATATATGCAATTTGGCTTGCATCCTTCATGCTCCGCTGCTCGTACACAATGCGAATAGTTCTTGCCCAAGAACAAAGCTTGATCACCCAAGCTTTCCATCTCAACCCATTCAAAGTTGAATTTATATGTAATTGGGACTCTCTTCCTATTCCTGACAATCGTGTACTCGGGCTCAGGTTCAGGCTCGACCGGCTTTTCAACTGCTTCAAGCTTGTACATGAAAAACTCTTCAGTCTTAGGAGAACCAGGTACACCACCTCCATGATCAAGTACCCTTACAACTTGCAGCAGTTCTCCATATGTCGACTCGACTAGATATCTCTGGACATCAATATAATCGTCTGGTGAATTTGCAATTTGTTTCATCTTCTTATCACCGGATAAATCATAAACAACGACTATCCCCTCATAATTAACACCATAAATCTGACCCTCGTAATAGATGGCATCGTCAATGTGAGTCAGACAATCCTCTACGTTAGTCCACTTGTCATCTCCATCCCTACAAAATGATAGCACACAGAATCGGGAGAAGATTGCCATGGCTAATATGCAATCATCATCATCCAAATTTCTCCTCTTATTCGAAGGATTTGACAATATCACGACCTTACTTACGCACCCAAAATCATCGTCGGTGCTTGTTGAGATACCATGATCAGGATGTTCGAATGCATCAAGAGATGGGAGAGGGATTTGGGCCCTCGTCAATGGATTCAAAAGTTGAATGTCTCCACCTTGGATATCCACCGTGCACAACCAACCGTGAGAGGATCCAGCTATCCACTTGTTTCTTATTTCTGGCACAATAAACTCTCCGTGATTTCTACCATCAGAAATAGAATAGAAGTTGATGTTTTCCCACTCGTCATCACGACACTGCATTAGCAATGGCAGGGGGGGTTTACTAGGGAAGGCACATAGGCATAATGGTAATTTTGGTGGAAGCAAGTGAAGGTTATCCATAACAATGGAGCGGAATTTGCTACAAACAGCGGCAAACCGAAGAACATCTATATGATCAGCTATCTTTTTCGCAATTAGTTGCCAGAGATCGATGGGCAATTCATCTAATGTGCCCATTTATAATACTCCTGAAAAAAAAAGATAAAATACAAGAGAAATTTTTTTAAAAAAAGTATTAAGCAGTAGACTAAATAATAGATTAGATTATTGCTTTAAATAAAAGGCATTCTTGAATTTAAGACTACATACAACAATGACAAAGGCTTAATCACAAATTTTTCGGGTCGGTACCTGAATTTTATTCTTTCACTCAGTTCTTTAAGATTCTATGTCATGAGAATTTGACTATGTTTCACGGTGGTTGTTGGCTACTTAAAGCAAACCTCTTCCTTTATCCTAAATTAGAATAGGCAGTACAGGCCACAAAATAAGCACAATACTGCCAGAGTTTTAATCTAAGATTATATGTCTTGTTAAATTCAAAAGACTTTCTAAATCTAAAACTGCATGATTTCTAAAATTAAGGAAAGAAAATAGGCGCAAACTATCTTCCAAAAATAAAGGGAAAAAAAATATCAAAATCTAAAAGAAATTGAAATTGCTTCAGCCGTAACTTTTTCTACATCAGAATGAACTACTGTATAACAAAGTTCTAAAAGCTTGTTTTTGTTAAAAAAAAATGTCAATTCATATTTCACAATTATATGCATATAGCTCTATTTTATGATGATAAAGGAATTGCTACGCTTGTCCAACAAAAGGAAACTTTAAAGATCAGAGATCAACGAAAAAGTTTTACATAACATTTTCCCACAGCACACTACGATGTTTCGTTCAGTTTTTTCTTGGATTTGGATCCTTTCCGCAACCACCTACTCAATCTACGCGGTTCACTATTATCTATACAATAACAGTTATGCATCTGTAATATAACGGGTAATACAAAGTGCAATAATTTTAGCAACATCATTCATCATAAAAGGTGGGGTACACAGTTGAAAATTCAAGCTCAATAATTTATTAGATGTAGATTCTGATCTCTAGTTATTCAAAATCCAAAATCTCTCTCCACTTTTTTTTTATAGATTTATTCATATCCTTTTGAAAAAATAATGTCCAAATATGATACATTTTTTTTTCAAGTATATCATATTCATAAGAGGTGATTTCCGCCGGGGGGTGGGGGGGTGTCTCCAAAGTACCCAATATAAAACTAGGTAATCGAGTTCGGACGTTTAATTTAAATCATGAGGAGGTGTAAGTCAATTCGCACTTTTCGTAGAACTTGGATAATTTTTGAAGTGGAATAATTTAGTGTGACAATCGATAATTTTTTGAAAGTTGGATATCTTGCTAAAGTGATGCAGGAATAATTTTGGATAATCAAATGTATTTTAATGGATATAATACCTTAATTTTTATATATTTAAGTTTATCAATATAAATCTCATAAATAACTTTTATTTGGACTATGATAATATCATTGATGATTATCACCATCCAGTGTTAGTATTTGTTTGTAAAAACTAAGATGGTCCCACGTCGGATATTTGAACATTCTTTTATAGGTTTAAAAACATTTAATGATTATTAGGCTTTGATAAATGGGTCAAAGTATAGACCTCTAAACCCGCTTGCGAACAAATAATGTGCGATTTTGACGCGATTATTAGACAAGTGACTGTTAGAATTAAACTGTTGGAAAATGTCTGTTTATTTTCAATGGGTGTTTTGAAAAGTTGTGACGGCTGGAAACACTTTTTTTTCCAGACATCTAAACTCAATTTTTTTCTCAAAACGTTTCTCTCAAAAACATAATATCAAGTGGGGTAAATATTTCTTTAAGGAAAGTGTTTGACGCCTCAGAAATTATCCTTTTTTATTTTACTAACATCAAGAAATCATATGAACTGGACTAGCCTATGTCCATCCTATACCAAACCCAAAAGAAACCTTCAAAATCCCAAAATTATCTCGGTTATTGACCAACACAAGTTCCCCAATATATCAGTAGGCAGATCTAGCAAGAAAAAGGTAGAAATCTAATTAGGGGGAAAAGGGAATAAAAATTGCAGGTCCGACGACTAATACAGAGGGTTACAACTAAAGTAAAAAAAATCTGAACACGGGTAAAAGAAAATCAAACATACTTTTAGGGAAAAAGAAAGAAAGAAATATTAACCAAAAAATAAACAGTAAAGGACAAAAAATCACTTACTTGTAGCCCGTTCTCTGATGAGGATTCCTGCGGGAAGTGGTTTTCAAGGCTATGTTCCGAACCCTACTTCAACTAGTTTCCCTATAACCTTTAAGATTCTAACACGTGTCCATATCCAGTGTTAAACTGAAAATTGGCTTTGTATGGGCCTACGTATGGATTAAAGTCCAAAGCCCTCTTCTCCCACAGTAGTTTGGGCTAAATATCATAATACCCTAGCAGGGTTCACCGCAACTTAGCACATGTGTGGGTAAAATTATGCATTGGATGTTTTTTCTAGTGAAAATCTCAAAGTTAGCGGGGGATATTTTTTCCAGTGAAAATCTCAAACCCTAAACATGAGGATTTTTTTTTTTTTTTTTTGATATTTTGAAAGATAGGTAGTTATCAGGTAATCGTCCAAAGTTCAGGGTTTTTATTTTCTTTTTGCATGTCATTGTAGGTCAATTTCCGTAAGGTGATCCCATGATTAATTTGATAGAAACTACTACGTTAGCAAAGCCGCCGATCAAGCAGGTTAAATTAAATTAACTAAACACAAAGTTATTTGACAGTCCAAAGCCAACAAATCTGTTTAAACTTTAGATGCAGTTAAACTGAGCACATGACCAATTTCAAGTTAATATTATCGATTCCATCACAGGTAATATTTTATGCCTTCAGCTTTTGATTGTTTTTAACTATCGTGCGTTTGTAATTCTTAGATATAGAAGAAATATATATGAATCATAAAAATACGAAAGCGCGCAATAACAATTCATACCTTTGTCTAAAATCCTTTGATTGCTAGTAGTCGTTGATAGTTTTTAGTCTTGACGGTGGAGATTTCTCTATATTGATATCGTAGTCTCAAGGAGAAAGTGTGACGATGAAGGAGAAGAGCAATTCGAACTGATAATTGAGAAGAAATCGCTTCTTATTTTGATGCGTAAATTGGTTAGAGAACAGGTTTATTTGTAGTCTCCAACAAATACTTCTCCTACATGTATTAGGGGAGATAAATCCAAATTTAGATATAAATATCACAAAAATTCTAATTTCAAAACACTTTAAAAAATTCGGGGAACTAATTTCAAGATATGAGCATTTGAACTACTAATGTACACCCCTAATTTTTCTTTTACTGGTCATGACTCATGTACAAGCGTTTGGCGTGGACAAATACTTAAAAAGGGTTTACTTACGTATATACATTGCAAAACAACTATATCGTAAATTGTCACTACAGATCTAGATATTTATAAATTTACCTTCAATCTTGCACATTGAGTTAAAAGGCTTAATTTGGTACTACTATAAAAGTGAGTTGTCTGTTTAAATTTTTCTACCCAAAGTGCCAATGTATCCATTCATACATACATGCTCAATTTTTTTATGACCTCCACATTGCTTGCACATTCATGCATACATACATGAAGACATACATGCTCAATTCATAACCTCCCAATTGATTGCCATCAATTTTTCAATTAACCACCCACTCATAACACCTCTCCATTAACTCATGGTACACTAAATATAACTTTATTTGCACAAATGATAAAAAAACGTTACAATTATTTCTCTCCTTCCAAATCACTATAAATAACAATAAAATTTTATCAAATTTCTCCAATCAACATTCGAATTCATAATTAAAATTTAGATTGAGAAGAAAAGAACCAAATCTAGCTCTCTTTGCTGCTTGCGACTTCGGCATTCTCGAGCTCACTTTCTCTACAATCTTTATAATTTCCATGTTCTTTTTTTTTATCAACACTACTATAGATTGATATTTAAGGTGTTCAATTATTTTTTTGCCCTTTTTTGGAGATGGTGTAATTATATGTGATTCATTTAATAAATAATAATTAAAGTTTTTGTCCATTTTCGCATTCTAGTTTGGTCTCAAACTATATTTGGGCGGCATTTTGTTAACTATGAGGTTTTTGGTGATTCTTTACATGATTACTTGTATTGCATTAAAGGAGCAAAAGGAATCTCCTATCTTAATTATGTAGCTTATCAGTTTGATACTAAAATTATTTTATATTAGTAAATTAATTATAATTAATGTAATAATTTAAGTAATAACTAAGTTAATTTAATATATTATAATGGTTTCATATTAGATTCACTGAAAATGTTGGTGGAATAAAATTGAATGATGAAAAAAAATAAAAAAATAAAGAGTATATTGATAATTTTACAAGGTCCCAAATCTATTCTTCTTTTTTATCTCTGTTTTTAATCTTTGATTAGAAAATTTTGGTTTGTTGTTTAATCTTTGAAACTGAATGTTGATTTGATTGACGAAGAATGATTTGATCTCTTGCATTGGCGATCTGTCTTAGCTTCTTAATTCTTATATCATAACATTTTTATTGAAATTCATGAAACTAAAAGTAGCTATTCATTCAGTGAAATTATGCAAACAACTGATTAATTATAAATCTTGAGTCAATAAACTAGCATTTCAAAAGCAAATAAGAATAAGTTATTTGCTAACTAAGAAATTTTTGAACTTTAGTTACTAGGTTTATTATTAAAAAATTCTCTTATACGGCAATGTTGTTTACTACAATCCATTAAACTATTCCTTAATGTCAATCTAGATCAATAACTACGTAATGAGAGGAGAGATATAAGACTATTTTTCACATTTATCTACTCATATCATAAGTTTTTGGGCACAATAGCAAGTCAATAATACTTTGATTACTAAATTGGCTGTTAGCTTAGTAAAATTATGCGAACAATGAATTAATAATAAAATTTGAAACCTTAAAGTATCATCTCAAAGGCTAATGAATGCCATGGCAATGGGAGGAGAAGAATTAGACCATACATCTCTTTGGGTTTATCAAAACAAATTATTAGCTAACAAAGAAATTTCTTAACCCGTGTTATAGGTTTCTTTTTTACCAATGTTGTTTCTTGCAAACTATTAAATCATAGCTCAACTTCAATTTAGATCAAGAACAAGGTAATGAAGGAGAAAGATATATGCTAAGGATACCAATTTTCTCCATTAAAATTTCTAAATAGAGTTAATTTTTTAGGGTTAAGACCTAATTACCCTTGGCTGAAATTAACCTCCTCCCATAGTAACAAGGTAGGTAAAAATATAAATAAAACAATCAATAAGGGTAAAACTAAGCTATAATTGACATGCGAGTAGCACATGCGAATACTTAGACATTTAAGTAACATAATATACTAAGTTGCCATGTTTAAACAAGCTGGGTATATAAGTGCAAACTTTTACAATTTGGGGTGTATAAGTGAGAAGGAGGTGAAACTATAAGGTATATAAGTGTTTTTTAGCCTTTTAGAAAACCCCTTAAATTTGCGCATTTCTTAGATAATACCACTTAGCTTGCAAAATGTCATAAAACCCCCCAGAGCTTTGGCGATCTCAATAAATCCCCTTAAACTTTCAAAAAAATTTAAAAAATCCTTCTTAATGGCATTTACGCTTACTTTGTACTTTTTCACATGTAGGTAAAATTATGCAGGGTGATATTTTTACCAATGAAAATTGTGTTTCACGCTTTTAGGGTTTGAATGTGGTTTTCTAAGAACCCCAAGACTTAACGAGGTTTTGTGACATTTTAAAAATTTGTGGGGTTTATCCTGGGGCATTTGTGAATTTTACCCTAAACAGAATGTATAAATTTTATGATTGGAAAAACTAATTAGATATCTAATAAAGTGTCGAATGCAAATCAAACTAATTTGAAATAC
The DNA here is from genome assembly GCA_037177215.1 of Asparagus racemosus. NCBI lineage: Eukaryota > Viridiplantae > Streptophyta > Magnoliopsida > Asparagales > Asparagaceae > Asparagus > Asparagus racemosus. The sequence goes on from JBAKGM010039686.1 coordinate 16,705, forward strand.
TATTATATAATGAAAATATACATTAGATACATAAAATTATCATTGCAATGCCAACTTATAGCCTACATATAAAAATAAAAAATAGACACATGTGCACCATACTAAGTTCAACTTAAACCCCTATAGCTCCCCCTACGTTGCACTGATATACCCTTAATCTTTTTGGCAGAACTTTTATACTCTAAAGTTTTCAAAATTTGCATTTAAATGCCCTCGATCATTCAATACTCAAATTCTATTTTAGAACATTTTAACCCTTAAAATTTGTTATCTTATGTGGGTAGCGCAGGTTGCCTAGGGATACAGCGATAATACTCCCAACATCCCTCAGGTCCCAGGTTTAATCCTAAATGCCTACCCTAGAGTGTGGGAATGGAAGGTGAGATCATCGTGCCTTGTCAACGTTTCCTTGCTCATGCCAAAAATAAATCCCGACATTTGTTAAATTTATTGTTGAACCTATCAAAATCTTAATTGTAAATAGAACTATTGTAGGTTTAAAATAGAATTGTGATAGCTTTGATAATAAATTTAACAAAAATTAAGGGCATGTGATGGTTGCTTGTGGTAAACTTCTCGCGTTTGATATTGTCAGATCCTCAATTATGCAAACATGATCAAAGTTTGATATTGTCACAATATATGATAACGATGGTTTGCATAACTAAGGTAAAACAAGATCAAACTTTGACCTAGGCTCGCAACTGTTGACTTGCGTTAAGGATCATCTTGCTCTAAAACCCTAGCCTTAATACCAATTGCTTTAAACTATTTCATCAAGAATCTAGCTTAGGCATCGGAGGGACGTTGATGGACAGCAAACCATCATCAATATGATGCTTTTTCTATGAATTTTAGGCCTATTTAGCAATCCCAAGCAGATTCAACCAACTCACGACATGAAGACCTTCTCCAGCCATCTAAACTGATCAAGAGGCCCTCATCGATCAAATACATTCTCACGAACTCAATCTTGTACGTTGTTCTATGAATCAACAGTATCCATATCCGATTTTAGTGGATATAGTATGAGTTTTTATGACCAAGTCGTATCTATATCTATATGACTATATTCATATTCGTATACATAATTGGTAAGCTTATACATACATGATAAGTATCATATCGGAACTGTTTGAATCCCTAGCCCTAAGAGAAGCTTTTATTTTCGATTTGGCATTTGCATTTGTTGATCTTTTTCTTTGTTTTTTAAGCGCTGAGAGGAGGGTTTTATTTACGATTTTGAAATCTTTTTGTTTTCTTAATGAAGGTTTCAAGTTTTTTTTCAGAGTGATGATGGGATTTATTTTGCCTTGAAATGTCATGCTTCCCAATATTTGTTGCCATTACAATTTTAGGTATGGCAGTCGTGTTTTATTTATCCTATCTTATTTATCCTATCGTAAGATACTTTTGGTTCTTAATTGTGACAAATCTATGAAATGAAATATGGGGGAAATGTGAAAAGAATTGAATCCACTCAATTTGTGAGCAATATAAAAGACTTAATTGCAGTTAAATATTCTATATTTCCTCTACTTTACACTTCTATTTGAAGTGGGGTAGGTTTAGATTAGAATTACGATAGGTTTATTGATAATAGTGTTTATAATAGTGTTAGTAGTGGGCTTTTAGTCCCACATTGGTTGTGAGAACACACCTCACCCTCCTCTACTTGTATAAATATATGTGCACACTCAACATTC
>JBAKGM010039767.1:0-18398 GCA_037177215.1 Asparagus racemosus
CTTGATTTCTCAGGCACTTTTCCTCCTACTTCAGATATTTAGTGGCCAACTCCCCCAGGCCATGATAAAGGCAGCTCACCATTGCAGGTAAAAGGGCTAAACTATACCCACAAGCTAGCAACACGATAGGATGCAACACCTTGATCGAGATACAATCCTTCGACCGAGAAGGAACAACACACCCTTCAACCAAATAGAAAAGATGCCCGCGAGTAATGCATGCTCAGATATCAGTTCCCTCACCTAATGATGGAAGCTTTCAAACTTGTCACCAGCATGGAACCTACACACATCTAAGTCCGTGGTGTGAAGTACAACCATCATCGAAGATACGAGTTTCGACATCCTTGGCCTCAACTGGAGGGATTGAACTTACACCCTTATCCTTTTTACTGACATGGGGAAATAAATAGTCTGCCCAAAGAACACGAGGCATAGTGAAATTGTGTCCGGCATTCCCAGTAACCTCTTGGTAGATGAGGAAATGGCACACCAACTCTTGGAATACCTTCGTCACCTGGGCAACGTGGTTTGGAGGACTCAACACTTTATTTGTGGGGAAAATTTCCTCATATGGGTGATTTCCCATTGGTAAACGAGACACCTCGAACATCTCATGAAGAGCTATTCCAATATCCCCCGCCGCACTGAAGAAGGTGTTGCTATCATAGTTATATAGCTCCAAGATGCCATACAGGATAGGCACTCAAATCTCAGCACCATACTTGGAAGCTATCACTATAGCATATAGCTCCATCTCATGTAACCTATGCGCGAAGGTTTCAAGAGCAAAGTCAACCAAACGAGTCCACCATTGGGTATCCGCCAATTTGATCCAACCAGGAAACCTGGCACCTGCCTCGGGATACTAAGCATCATTCTTGGCAAGTTCGTTTTTGAAAGTGTTTGGAATCACAGGGACTTCATTGACTAGTACGTCCTCACTTACGAAACCTGGACGCAGCCCGTTGATGCTTATCCCGTAAAGTCCCTCATGACAAAAGCCACCGCCATGCTTCAGAGAACCTATCTTAATGCTATCCTCCCTGTTCGTGAGATTATATAGCATGAAACGAGGCACAGCGAAACGCTTTAGATAAATGAAGGAGACTTGGCGCTCTATCACCGGCAAAGCGGACTGACGATCTCCTTGGGCATAATACGAGTACTCCCTCCCCGGTTAAAGAGGGAATTTCCACCAGGAACACTATCTCCAAAGAGGAATTGTGGCTTCACCAACACGTCCTCGTCAGGAATTGAGAACTTCACATCTGTGATTATCTCCCGTAGAGCTCTAATACCACCCACACGAATGGTTTCCATCCTCCCCTGGCTGTTGTATTCCAGGAACAAAGGAACATTCCCATCAAAAACATGCACCACTTCAGGGTCATGTGTTCCATCATGCCCAAAATGGTTAAGACGATCTACAGGGGCTCTCGAAAAAGGAACTGCACAGAGACAAAGATAAAACAAACAATTTAGCAAACGAAGATCAAATTAGACCAAGAGCTGATAATGAAGCAAAGTGCAAAAAAAACTGCGAACTTCATCCATATACTTAAGTTGGCGAAACGCATCCAACTAAGTCAAGAGAATCTCACCCAAGCGAGGGTCACTCAAATCAGCAAGCCCCGCTCCAGCGAAGGTCACTCAAAATAAAGCAACGAACTCTGGCAGAATGAAGTCCATTGCAGAAACTCAAATGGTTAACGAGCTCCGCCCGAAGAATAAAGCTCGCTTCAATAAGTGCCATTAATAGCCGCTAACAGAACTTCGCTGTGAATGACAAAAGCTCATGGGAGAAGACCACAAGTGGTCGTAAAGATCTCCCTTTAACAGCGGATCAAGTCCTTAGACACCACAAGGCGTCATCCAAAGCCCAATGGGTTATGATTAAGGCTGAACCGAAGATCGCCATTTGATGTGTTCATAAGTGTAGGCAATTTACTTACCCATGGCCAATTCCAACTGCGTTGGCATTTCATCAGCCTTCAACCGACGAGGAGCTCCTCGCGTAGAGCCTCACCCTCTAGAAATTGAATGATGAGGAGCCATTGAGGAAAGCTGGTAAGGATTCTTGAAAAGAACTGGAGCTTTGAAGGAAATGAAGAGTTTTTGAAATCAAAATGGAGAAGGAGGCAAAACAGCCTATTTGTAGGCTAAAATCCCTAGACTCCGCTAATGATTCCTCGCCAAGAACTTTGCTGAGTATTTTGCTAAAGCTGAAGGTCCCACTACCAAACTCCGCCGAAGATCTCGCTACCAAGCTTCGTCAAAGATCTCACCTCGAATCCCGCTATCCATTTCAGCTTCGACCTTCGCTTGAAATCTCGCTCCAAAAGAGTTTCGCCACAACTGTGAACTTGAATCTTATGCTTTTGGGCTGAACTTCGCCTAAGCCAACTTACTGAGCTTCGCCCAAGACAACGGTTCTCCAAGCAAGCGAACCTTGCTCAACTCAACAAGCATTCGGGCGAACCATGTCAAAAACGTCATAGTGAATTTCTCTAAGTCTCCAAATTGAGAAAATCACAACTCAGTTTGTTCGAGACCCCACAAAGTGAATGTCGCCAAAATGACTAGGCAAAAATTCACTAAATCCCAAAATTGAGAAAACTACAACTCAATATATTCGAACTTCATTTGGCGGACTTCAACACTGACTCTCGCCAACACAAGGAAGCCCAAGCCTCGCTTCCAAAAGCAATGATTCCATGCAGAGTTCAAACTCACTATAGAAGTAAGTACGTGCAGATCAGTTACACAAGAGATGGACAATTTCAGCTAGAAGAAAAGTTCATTTTTATTGATCAAAGACTCTGTTACAAGACAACACTCAAACTATCCAATTATAAGGATGATGGGTATTTGTTGCTATTTGCTACTGCCCTGTATTCCTAAGATATGGGTAGTGTGACGGCTGAGGAGCATACTCGAGTTGCAACAAGATAAAACTCATGCACCCTTAGCCACACAAGATTGGGAGATAGGAAGTGCTCCTGTTGTTGCAAATTGAGCCATATTAGCAGTAAGAAGTACCCCTCTTCATGGGACTGAATCATGTCAACAGGAAGAAGCACTTCCTGTGGTAAAAAATCAACGTCAGGCCTAAGTCAGCCACACGACGTCTAATTATGATCGAGGTTCACTTTCGTGACACCTAGTTACTGTTGGAGTCTTTGCTTGTGGAGACCCAAGGGTCTTTCCTCAAGCGCCATTTCAGTCGCCGAACGGTTTTATGAAGAGCGCAGCACTCGAGGCTCAACGCATCTCATTCGCGTCCAGTTCGTGCCAAGCCGTTGACTGATTACGAATGATCCCCTCGAGCATCTCCTTCTCGGCCAACAACAACTCCCCCAAGTGGCGTAGTATGTGGAGTTCATCCACTTGATTGCCCTAAACCTGGGTTAACTCCTGTTGGAGTCTTTTGATTTCAGCTCCTTTGTTGAGGGGCATCTCCGGTCTATGCGACATTGGTGCAGACATGGAGAAGAAGAAGAAGAAGATGGACGGAGCAATGAGAATGGACGAGGACGGCTACTATCTATAGCCTATTTCAAATCTTAACACCTAAGGCAATCGCATCTTTCTGAGATTTGATTGGACAGGACAAAGAGGCTATGGCTTAGCCTAAAACTCAATCAAATCTGAAGCGAAACTCATGGGATCTTCAATCAAGAGATCTTAGCCACAAATCACGGCACAAATCTAGAGGTGAATCTAAACAAACTTCACCAAGCCAGCAAGCGTCACCAGATGACAAACTTCACCAACGACAGCTCAAAATGCATTGAGCTTCGCTAGCCAACAAACATCACCAATCAACGAGCTTCGCTCAGTAAACCAGAAATGAGCAACCGTCGCTCACACTTAAAATCAGCTGAACTTCGCTGATTTCTCCAACATCGCCCCAACAACAAAGAGAATTGCTTTTTAAATGTGAGCGAAGGTTGCAGAGTTGTATCGAATGTTTGATGATTTTCATCATACAAGAGAGATTCAGTAAAGTAATTCTCCACCCGCTTGAAGGGATGCCTTTTAGCATCAACTTTTTGTTGAGCCCCATGCTCATCGATCTACTTGAAGCATTGATGAAGTGTTGATGGGACGATCATGTTGGAATGAATCCACAGTCGTCCGAGGAGAAGGTTGTAGGGTGTTTCGACATCAATGACATAACAAGTCACTTCTGTCTCTAAATCGTCGATCTGACATTTAAGTCAGATCTTCCCATGAGTTCGGCTACTGCTAGAGTTGAAGGCGAAGATGGTGGCTGTAGTCCTTGAGAGCTTATGAAGGGAATACCTAGAAAGCTCAAGAGTCTCTACGGGATTATGCTCAAGGCAGAGCCTGGTTCTATGTGAATCCTCTCGACCTTTGCCAACCCCACATACCCGGTATAGTAAAGGGGTCATTTGTGATGGTGATCTTAGATGAGCATGTCATCTGGAGTGAAGGTGATACAAGGTGCTTGATGTTGGCATTGATAGCACTACTTGTGTTCTTCATCTTGAGGAGGCTTGACCATGTGGGCGAGGAACACCTCACTGTCATCTAGAGCTTCTTTCAATGCCTCTCTCGTTTCCTTAGACAAACATAGAAGTTTGAATAAGTTTATACGAGCCGAATATTGGCTAACTGGGCCATGATATTATATCAGAATGGCGCTTTAGGATCATCTAAGGGATGTTGCAATGCTTTGTCAAACCGAATCTCTTGTTGCTTGGTCGGTTTGGGTTGCTTAGAAGGTATTGGCTGATCATAATTCTTCAACAGTATTGGCAAGACCCCCGTCATGACAATTTTATCTTCTTTTGAGTTAGTGAGTGAAGAGACTCATAGAGATTCCTCTCCAACAATTGCAGAGATGATGTTGCAAGGCTTCATCTTGTTCTTGCCCTTTGTTGGCTTTGCAGGACTTCATCCTATACTTGGACTTCGAAAGAGTCTAATGTTCATCTTGGAGAAGGTCAGGATGTACCCACATCATTTCCCCTCTTGCTGCAGTAAGAGGGACCAAGCCTTGGCTTTGTTGGTTTTGTCGGTCATGATTGACCAGCTCCATTCTCGCCGTGGGAATGAGAACAACTCTGTCTTGGGCCTGGGTTTCTTGAATGGAGTCGAATTGAAGAGTCACCGTGTTGACAGTGAGTTTCTTTTGCTCAGGCTTGAGCTTAAGTATTCCTGACTTGACAAAGGTATGCATTTTATCCTTAAGGATGTAACAGTTCTTTGTCGGGTGTCCCAACATTCTGTGGTAAAGAAAGTAGATGGGATCATCAGTTTTTCTGATTTCTTCAAGGCACCTAGCTTCAAGAAGCTTTAGTCGATTACCCTTGTTGAGGACATGGAAGATTGCCACAGTATGCTCGTCCTTGAAGGTGTAATTACGCTGAACATTCTTCCTTGGTTCCCTCTTCTGGTTGTCGGGTTTCTTGACCTTGACTGCGAAAGTCTCTTGGAATTTATTCAGCATTTGAACTTGTTGAAGTGTTCTGATGACTTCTCTGCTATTTCAGCTTTCTCCATCAAGTCCTTCCATGTATAGGCCGTGATAGCGCTAATATGAGCTTCTATACGCCCCACGAAATTATGCCGACAAGTTTGGAGTAGCATCGGCAATGGCATATTTGAACATCACAATGTCAGATTGCGGAATCGCTAGATGAGCTCCTTAACCATCTCATTTCCTCTTTGCTTTTCGAAGAGGAGTTTGGCCATGGTAACATCTGATTGTTCCTCATGGAATTGCGAGAGGAATTTAGATTCTAGATCAGCCCAGGACTTGATTGATCCCTTGGTCAGATTTGAAACCTGTCAAAGGCTACCCCCTGAAGGGTGCCAATGAAAAACTACACCTTAATGGCGTCATTACCAATTACATTTCCAGTTTGTTAGTGGAAGTAGTAGATGTGCTGGTTGGAAGAACCTTTGCCATCAAACGTATGCTATGTCAGCGGCTTAAACTTCATCGAATAGGGAACCATGTCCCATTCGATGGGGTAAAGTCAAGTGATTTCAACCTTCTTAAGCTCAGTTCACTGGGAAAGAGCGTGGAGCTGTTTTTGGAGGTCCTCGAGGACCTTTGCAATTTGACTAGTTCTGGGAGTTGCCAATCTTTCTGATCCTAAGTGATTAAAATCTGCGTCTCCTTGATGTGTTTGTTCTTCTTCTGAGAGAATTCAATAATTGGTCACTTCCCCTTCGAAGAACTCGAACGAGGCTGAGAAGTTGCCATGAGCTGACTGAGCATCTTTTCTAATCGCTCAAATCACTCTTCTGAAGCTTTTCTTTGAGCTTCCTTTTGTTGGAAAAGATCTTCTTGCTCCATCATATCCACAGCCGATTGTTGTTCTTGACTTGAACTAGGAGTGGCATTTGACGCTACGGTAGAATTAGTGTCACTAGCAGTGGGCTGGTCAACTTGAGGCGAAGCTCACTGTGCTCGTGTTTGGAGGAGGGGGTAGTCAAATGGGATAGCTACTCTCTGTCTTGATCTAGTGTAGTGATATACGCTGTCAGTCTCTAACAAAATGCATCCAATTCCAGGAGAATATCTTGGGTTGGATGGACCATCCGCATCTTCCTCCTCATGTCCAAAGATTACACTAGTCGTATTGACTGTGAATTGTTAGAGTTTATACCCTTTCAAGTACGTCGTCATCTTTTGATCCTAGCCTCTGAAGGCTCAGGATTGTGACTGAGATGATTAAAAAGTGATTCCTTTTCAAGAATAACTTTGCATGGGTAATTCTTTTGAACTGCTGTAACAACTTCTCTGAGGGTCACACAATGCTGAAATTGGCAAGCTCTCTTCAGAGATAGGAACTCTCTTAGATCACCAGGAGTTCTAAATTGATTTGAGACATGGCTCTTTTCTGAGCCAACTTCGTCGCTTTGGGCTTTGGCATGCAAATGTCGCCTATGGCGACATTGGCTAGACTTTCACTGAGCGAAGTCAAATGGATCACCATTAGTGATGTCATTCCCTTGCAGGAATTTGGACAAGGGATTACCCCCATTCTTTGCCTCTGTCGAGGAAGCACAACGAGCATCGCGGGATGCTTTAAATCGAACGCCAAGGGAGTTTTGGACTGATGTCCAAAATTAGAAGACGTGAGAACGTCTTGACCTTCACTTGAAGAGAGGGTTGATATTTCTTCACTCTAGGTGAAATTCGCTTGGCTTCCAATGAAGCTCAAACTGACTTTGGTGAAGGTCGCCTTTACACATGCAGGGGTCAAAGTTCGCACTACGATGAATTTTACAGGAGCTTCTCACAGTTGCCAGCGATATTTGTTCGAGAAAATGAATTCCTCGAACTTCTCTTGGTCCAATTCTATGACCAGCGATTCAGCAAAAGGCCCAAGGGTCTTAGTGTCGGACTGTGATACAATTTTCTCGTCGGAGGAGAAAGTAGTCTCCAGCAGAGTCACCATCCTATTTTCGAGTCTTTTGAATTATAATTAGCTCAGATTATAACTCAAAGGAGAAACAAGAAAAATTTATATTTCTGGGATCTTTGCTGCTTGCCGATAGAGCGTCGATCTTGTATTCCGTTAACAGTCTGACTTAGATGATGGATCTTTTGCTCTTGATCTTTGACTTGGTTGCTTGGAAGATAGCTCAGTCTTTTCTTAAAACCGAATTGAGAAAAGCCACACGCGCATAGGGTGTACGATCTCTCGGTCTTTTTTGTGTCAAATAAACAATCTCCTTCTCCTCTTATAGGTTGAGAGAGAGAGAGAGAGAGAGAGAGAGAGAGAGAGAGATAATGGCCTTTAATTGTGGATTAAGTGGCCATTAAAATAGGAGGTGGTGGGGGAGCAGTTATCCCCTTGCAAATAGCTTTAATAATGCTGATTGGCGAGGTTTGTTGATTTGGCAAAGCTCGCTGAAAGTTTTTGGGAGAGGCTCACTTGAACTAGGTGAACCAATGCTTCTAATTCGTGGATGATGTGGCCTACGTGGATAGTGGCTAGCGAAGTTCGTTTTAGTATAGAATTCGACTCGCGACTTGGCTGACTAAATGACATCTCTCGACTCGACCTAAAGTCTGAATTGGAAGTCGATCCACTCTTGACTTAGTCAAGTCAGGGTGAGGTAAACTTTGTGGCAAAGTTCACATGTTTTGTTATGTGAGCTTCGCTATAGCTTGTTGTGGGCTTGACTTTGGGCCCGTTTGAAGTGTTTAGCCCATGGGTGCTCACTTCTTGGATCCAAGCTGAACATTGGCCTGAGTATGTTTTGGGTCTTTTGTAATTGCAATTGACTCAGATTACAATTAAAAGATTACAATAAAACTAAGGAAAAATTTATATTTCCTGGGGTTCTTTTCTATGTGCCGATGGAGCATTGATTTGGTACTCTGTTGACGAACTGACTAAGACGATGGATCTTTTGCTGATTGCAGATTGCTTGGAAGCTAACACAGTCTTCTCTTAGCAATATCTCTTGAGGAGCTCATGGATGTGTGTGTTGTTGTTATTTTTCCGAACTCTTTTTAACCTCTCCTCCTCTTTTTTAATCATTTCCTCTTCTTTTATAGGCTAAAAGAGAGAGTTAATGGCCCCTTTAATTGTGAATTAAGTGGCCATTAAAGTAGGAGATAATAGGGGGACGGTTATCCCGTGAAAATAGCTCTGAAACGGCTATCAAGTGGACTTCGTGACCTTGGCGAGGTCAGCCAAAGGCGTAGGTGAAGTTCGCTGCAATTGCGGGTGAAGGTCATTGCAAACGTGGATGCGCCTTCTTCGGAAATGGATGACTTAGTCCACTTGATCAGATGTGGGCAGATTTCATCAATGAACCTCGCTATTGGGCTCGAATTTAACACAGAATTCGGCTCTTAGTGGGGCTCGCGTAGGCGACCTTCACTGCAATCCCTTGTGGGCTTGACTTTGGGCCTAATTGGGGCGTTCACTTCTTAGATTTAAGCTAATCATCGGCCTTAGTGAAAATATATTTTGACTGCCTACAAGACCCCTCCCCCCCAACAAAGTTTTCAAGATCCTGCATTCAATCTTGTAACAGGATTGAAATACTTTGGGTAAACAGCAAAAGGTGTACTGTTTAACGTGGCTCAAGTTGTCTTGATTGGGAAAAACTTGTCTTCATCTATCTACTTGGTTGCCAAAGGTGTACTATTGAATGTAGCTTCCTTGGTTGTAGGTTTATATCAAAGGTTTAATGATGCTTGTGCTCTCTAAATCCCTGCTTGGAACGAAAGTCGCCTTCTTTGTTGTTTGGGTGATGTTGGAGAAATCAGCGAAGTTCACCTGATTTTAAGTGTGACTGAAGGTTGCTCATTTTTGTCTTACTGAGCGAAGCTCGTTGATTGGTGATGTTCGCTGGCTGGCGAAGCTCAATGCATTTTGAGCTGTCATTGGTGAAGTTCGTCGTGTGGCGATGCCTGCTGTCTTGGTGAAGTTTGTTTTGATTCACCTCTAGATTTGTGCCCTGATTTGTGGCTAAGATCTCTTGATTGAAGATCCTATCAGATACGCTATGGATTTGATCGCGTTTTAGGCTAAGTCAAAGCCTCTTTGTCCAGGCCAATCAGATCTCGGAAAGATATGATTGCCTCGGGAGTTAAGATTTGAAATTGGCTATAAATAGTAGCCATCCTCATCCGTTTTCATTGCTCCTTCCATCTTCTTCTTTTTCTTCTCTATGTCTGTGCCAAAGTCACATAGACCAGATGCTCCTCGACAGAGGAGCTGAAATCAAAAGACTGCATCAGGAGTTAGCCCATGTTCTGAGCAATCAAGTGGATGAACTCCACATACTCCGTCGTTTGGCAGAGTTGTTGTTAGTTGAGAAGGAGATGCTCAAGGGGATCATCCATAATCAGTCAACAGCTTGGCACGAACTGAATTGTGATGGGGATGCGTGGAGCCTCGAGTGCCGCGCTCTTCGTAAAGCCAGTCGGCGACTGAAATGGCGCTTGAAGAAAGACCCTTGGGTCTCCATGAGCGAAGATTCTGACAGTAACTAGGTGTCACAAAAGTGAACCTAGATCGTAATTAGACATCGTGTGGCTGAAGACGTCGATTATTGACCATAGGAAGAGCTTCTTCCCGTAGATGTGGTTCAGTCCGGTGTAAGAGTGGAACATCCTGCTGCTGATATGGCTTAGTTTGGAGCAACGGGAGCAGTTCCTATCTCCTTATCTTGCGTGGCTAAGGGCGCACGAGTTGTAGCTTGGTGCAGCTCGTGTATGCTCCTCAGCCATCACACTACCCATACCTTATGAATATAGGGCAGTAGCAAATAGCAACAAATACTCAACATCCTTGTAATTGGATAGTTTGAGTGTTGCTGTGTAACAGCGTCTTCGATCAATAAAGATGAACTTTTCTTCCAGCTGAAATTATTCATCTCTTGTGCAATTGATCTGCATGTACTTTGCTTCTGTAATGAGGTTGAACTATGCATAGAGTCATTGCTTTTGGAAAAGAGGCTTAGGCTTCCTTGTGTTGGTGAGAGTCCGTTTTAAAGTCTGCCAAATGAAGTCCGAACAGATTGAGTTGCAGTTTTATCAATCTTGGAACTTAGTGAATTTTTGCCAAGTCATATTGGTGGGGTTCATTATATAGGGCTCATACAAATTGAGTTGTGATTTTTCTCAATTTCGAGACTTAGTGAAATTCACTGTGATACTCTAGCAAGGCTCGCCTTGATACACTGTTGAATGGGGTGGAGTTCACTTACTTGAGAAAAAGTCATTTGGGTGGAGCTCAGCAAGTTGGTTTAGGCGAGGCTTAGTGTAAGAATTTAAAACTCAGGTCTTCGATCTGTGTGCCTGACGGAGAGAAATTCCTGGCGAAGTTCAAGGCTAGAATCTTTGGTGCAGTTCCGCGCGAAATATTTGGCGAAGTTCGGTAGCGGGATCTTCGGGGGTGTTTGGTAGCAGGATCTTTGGCAGATCTAGCTCTAATAAAATACTTGGCGAAGTTCGGGGCGAGGAGCCTTTAGTGGAATCTAGGGATTTTAGCCTATAAATAGGCTGTTTTGCCTCCTTCTTCTCTACTTTGATTTCAAAAATTCTCCACTTTTCTTCAAGTCTTAGCTTTCTTAGAATCCTTACCAGTTTTTGGCTCCTCGTCGTGCAATTTCTAGAGGAAGAAGCTCTGCTCGAGGAGCTCATTGGCCAAGAGCTGAAGAGGCACCGGTGCAGCTAGAGATAGCAGCGGGTAAGCCTCGAACCATCAATGGTGATTATCGGATCAGCCTATTCTCAGCGCATTGGGCTTTAAACAGTGCCTCAAGGCACTTAAAAACACTTGATCTACTACCAAAGGTGAGATCTTCATGACCATTTGTGGTCTTCTCCGATGAGCTTTTGTCGTTCGCGGCGAAGTTCCGTTAGCGGCTATTAATGGCGCTTGTTGAAGCAAGCTTCATTCTTCGGGCGTAGCTCGTTAGCCCTTCGGTCTTCTGCAGTGGTCTTCGTTTAGGCAGAGTTCGTTGCTTTATTTTGAGCAACCTTTGCTAGAGCGGGGCTTGCTGATTTAAATGACCCTTGGGCGAGGTTCACCTAACTTAGTTGGATGAGTTTCGCCAACTTAAGTATATGGATGAAGTTCGCAGTTTTTACTAGACTTTGCTTCATCTTACCAATGTTTGGTCTAATTTGATCTTCGTCTTTCTGCAGTTACTTATTCAAGGTTCCCTGTAGATCGTCGTAGCCATTTTGGGTATAATGGAACGCATGACCCTGAAGTGGTGCACATCTTTAATGGGAATGTTCCTTTGCTCCTGGAATACAGTAGCCAGGGGAGGATGGAAACCATTCGTGAGGGTAGTACTAGAGCTCTGCGGGAGATAATCACGGATGCTAAGTTCTCGATTCCTGATGAGGACGTGTTAGTGAAACCACAATTCCTCTTTGGATATAGTGTTCCTGGCGGAAACTCCCTCTTCGAGTGGGAAGAGGAATATTGGTACTATGTCCAAGGAGATAGCCAGTTTGCTTAGCCTTTGATAGAGTGCCAAGTCTCCTTCATATATCTTCAGCGTCTCGCCGTGCCTCGTTTCATGCGCTAAAATCTCATGAACAGGGAGCATAGCATTAAGATAGGTTCTTTGAAGCATAGTGGTGGCTTTCGTCATGAGGGACTTTATGCAATAAACATCATCAGGCTGCGTCCTGGTTTCGTAAGTGAGGACGTATCGGTCAATGAAGTCCCTGTGATTCCAAACACTTTCAGGAATGAACTTGCCATGAATGATGTTCGGTATCCCGAGGAAGACGCCAGGTTTCCTGGTTGGATCAGACACCCAATGGTGGACTCTTTTGGTTGACTTCACTCTTGAAACCTTCACGGATAGGTTACATGAGATGTGGTTATGCGCTGCAGTGAGAGCTTTTAACTGCGGTGCCGAGATCTGTGCGCATATCTTGTATTGCATCTTGGAGTTATTCAACTGTGATAGCAGCACCTTCTTTACTCCAGCGGGGGAAATTGGGATAGCTCTCCATGAGATGTTCGAGGTTTCTCGTTTACAGATGGGAAGTCACCCATACGAGGAAATCTTCCCCACAAATGAGGAGTTGAGTCCTCCAAACCATGTTGCCCAGGTGACGGAGGTATTCTGAGAGTTGGTGTGCCATTTTCTTATCTGCCAAAGTGTTACTGGGAATGCCGGACACGATCTCACTATGCCTTTTGTTCCTTGGGCAGACTATTTGTTTCCTCATGTTAGGAAAAAGGATAGGGGTGTGAGTTCAATCCCTCCAGTTGAGGCCAAAATGTTGAAACTCGTATCTTCGATGATGGTCATGTACTTCACACTACAGATTGGGATGTGTGTTGGGTCCATACTTGTGACAAGTTTGAAAGCTTCCATCATCAGGCGAGGGAACCAATATCTGAGCGCGCATTACGCATGGGCTTCTTTTCCATTTGGTTGAAGGGGTGTGTTGTTCCTTCTCGGCTGAAGGATCATATCTCGATCAAGGTGCTGCATCTCGTCGTGTTGCTAGCTGTATTCATCATGGCCTAAGGGTGTTGGCCACTGAATATCTGAAGCAGCAGGAAAATTGTCCGAGAAATCAAGTGCCCAATCCTCGGGTGGAGCTACCATATATGTGTTTAGTAATGCGGTTCACTCAGCATTACCCTCATTTGATGTCAGCTGCTATGCCTAGTGAAGCAAATGCTGCTTTGCTCTAGAGGTTCAAACGCTCCAAGTGGTTGGTCAAATATCTTGCCGGGATTCGTAGAGTTCTCCAGCACAAGGATAGTTATCATCTTTATTGTTGCTTACCTTCAATTGACGGGCTCAATCCCGGGGATGCATATGAAGATGGTGTGAGCAGCGAGGGCTTTACTTATTTGCCTGGTGAATATTTCAACTAGTTGGTGAACATCCGACCGGGTCACCTTGTCGCTAGATTGAACTGAGCAGAGTGCTATATCGAGCCATACTTGCCATTTCGGTTCACTTGTCAGTTCAGCTACAATCAGCTGTACATTAGGAACCAAAATCCTAGATTGGTACATTCAGGAAGTGTGGTTGACGGTGCTCGCGCTTGGTATCACTTTGTCGCTGGGGCCACTGGAGCTAAGTTCTCACTTCCTCATCATACACCTAATTGTTACATGATGTCAGGCTTTTGCAAGTGGAATAGCAAGGTCATTATACCACACCCCGACTTTCATACTAACAAATCCAGTTTGTTTTGAATCTCTCTGCAATAGCGAGAATCTTCTCCAAGGGATAGGAGGACCCGGGTTCCTGGAATCCGTGACTTCTTAGCAGAGGATATGCCAGATGACGATTTGGAAGCACCCGCTAAATAGGTTGCTCCTCAAGTAGAGGTTAGCAAGCCACCAGCACCTCCAAGGCAAGTTAGGATCAACATCTGAGAACCAACTGAACCGGTGGTCGACGGCGCTCGCGCTTGGTATCACTTTGTCGTTGGGGCCACTGGAGCTAAGTTCTCGCTTACTCATCATACACCTAACTGTTACATGATGTCAGGGTTTTGCAAGTAGTACAGCAAGGTCATTATACCACACCCCGACTTTCATACTAACAAATCCAGTTTGTTTTGGATCTCTCAGCGATATCGAGAATCTTCTCCAACGGATAGGAGGACCCGGGTTCCCGGAATCCTTGACTTCTTAGCAGAGGATATGCCAGATGACGATTTGGAAGCACCCGCTAATAGGTTGCTCCTCAAGTAGAGGTTAGCAAGCTCCCAGCGCCTCCAAGGCAGGTTGGGATCAACATTGGAGAACCAACTAAACCAGTGGTTCACTAGGAAGTGCCCGATAGAGGACGAGGCAAGGGAAAGAGACCATTATATGCTCCTCCTTCTCCTCTACCTTCAAAAAAGCGGCGTTTGGTATCTTCTGAGCCTGCCATTGGGTTGGGAGTCTCTCCTGCAGTTAGAGAAGAGCCTCGGGTAGTCCCCGTTCAAGAGCCTAGAGTCGGCTCTTCAGGTAATTTCTCTCTTCGTATACTGGATATTTTTGAAATATCTTTGACTGATGTGCTTCTCATGTGTAGAGAAAAGAACCTATTCCTCTGGATGATGATGAGGATTGAATGGGCTCCGAGCATGACGATACTGATACCTACCTAACCGAGCCTGATGATGGGGCTAATATTGTGGTTATGCACTAGGTACTTTCTTCAGCTCCTTCATGATGGCTTTGTTTTAATAATTGACATTTTGCTTATGTGTTAGATGAGGAGTTGGACTTCGAGGTCATGAGCAAAGCAATGTCGGCGTCCTTCCCCGTGAGTGGCCGTTTCGAATCTGTGATCGAATTTGAAGGTGCCTTTGGTCCTTTACAACCTGTACCCGCTGTTGAGACACTCGAAACTCCCAGTTCGGTCCCAGTTTCATTAGCATGGCATAGGCTGATCATTCATGGATCATCTGAAGATGACGATGATCGTGCAGTCTCCCCCATGCTTACGGAGGTCAGGGAGGAGGTGCCGCCGAGTTTTGAATCCCATCCGGGCTAAAGTTCGAGTGTACTTGTAGTTGCTCTAGACGTACCGGGGGTCTCTTCCACAAGTGTTGGAGCTATGCCTGTGGACATATCGACGACTATAGCTATGATTGTGAGAACCGCTGTCTCGTCTACAACGGTAGTGACGTCTACCGTGTCTCCTGGTAAATCGGAACTCTTGGTCACACTAGCTCCATATTTCATATCGGGCAACGAATAGTTGAAGCCTCGCCGTTTACTTCTGTTGCTACCACGGATACCATAGTGGTTTCCACTAGAGCGAGTCCTTCTGGTCATGCGAAAATTCCTCAATCTCCTAACCTCAGGGACTTGGCGGAGATGGAGATAAAGATCTTGACGGAGAGTCTGATAAGCTTATTCAACCAAAATGTTACACTCACCTTGAAGTTTCAGAGGGAGATGTCGACATGCACTGTCCAATTGCTAAGGGATCAGCTGGATGTCTTGGTGTCTGTTGCTGGTCCTGCTCGTACTGAACCTTTTAAGACGGCGATTGATAACGCTAAGTCATGTTGTCTGGAATTGCAAACTCTTCGCATGGCTGATCTTGATGGCATTGCTAAACTTGAATTACGTCGCTTGATGGAGACTCACGGCAAGGCTGGTGAATCTGCTCGAGTAGAAATGGAGCAGATCAGTGTGAAGGTTCAAAGTCTGAATGACAGCATCACTTCCGCTGAAGGTTATCAAATGGAGCTCCGAATGCTATCTAGGAGCAAGATACGGTGATTGATGAAGCCAAGGCGAGCATTGCCGTAGCCAAGCACGTCAGAGAGGAGCTCAACTTCAAAGGGCAGAGCTTGTGTCTGACCAGGCTGATTTGAACAAGAAATTAGATTCTCAAGTTGCCAAGCTTCAGGCTAAAACAAAGAGGCTTTCCACTATTAGGTTGCAGGCTGCCCTGTTGACCCTCGGATCTTGAAAGAGAGGGCTCGGAAGAGTGCTCATGATGTTCGGGATTCCCAGATGGCTGAGTGTATTGCGCGGATACACACTTTTTATCCGCTCTCCATGTAGAACTCTTTTTGTAATGGTTTTAGCCCTCTTAATAAATAAAAGAACTTTTTACCTCCTTAAAGATGAATGTGCGATAGAGATGTAGTGTTAACATATCGTAGTGACATCTTAGCTGCGGGGAAGATGTTGGGATCAAACTGCCAGAGGTGTGGTGTTAACATAACGGTTTGATCAAACTGACATTGTTCAGAGGTGTATTGTTAACATAACAGTGTAGGGATATTTGACAGAGGTGTAATGTTAATGTGCCAAATAGGGTGATCGACAGAGGTGTAATGTTAACCAGTCAGTTCAAAAGAAGTTCGAAGGACGACTACCATTTGGAAGTGTGATGTTAACTTAACTGTAGAAAATCGATGGAAGTGTAATGTTAACTAATCAATTTTTGACATAAGCAAATTGACAGAGGTGTAATGTTAACCAGTCAATTTTGCTAAGATAAGTCGATAAAGGTGTAGTGTTAACATGCTGACAAAATGAGCTGACCGAGGTGTAATGTTAACTGGTCAGATCATTTGAGATGAGAAATCGTTCAGAGGTGTAGTGTTAACATGACGATTCGGTCAAATTGGAACTGTTCAGAGGTGTAATGTTAACATGACAGTAGGGGGTTATATTTGAAGTTGACACTATTCAGAGGTGTATTGTTAACATGACAGTGATGGTATGTCCGAAGCCAAGCAGAGGTGTGGTGTTAACTTGATGACTCTCTGAGGATTTTGATTGGGTTTTGGATCAGGAAGACCAATATTTCTGGTTTAGAGGTGGAAACTTAAACATGACTAGGATTTCTGTGGGGATATAAGATTGGCCAGGATCAAGGATAGTATTTCTTGAGAAATTTCCCATTGATCGGCGCCATGAGCCTATTGCCATTTTGGTCAGTTAGGCGATATGCTTCATTTGAGTAGACTGTCTCTACTACAAATGGATCTTCCCATTTGGGTTGGAATTTAGCTTTAGTCTTGTGCATCATGACCATGGGTCGACGAATGGCTAAGACCAGGTTGCCTTCTTTGAAGGATCATTCTTTGACTCTCTTGTTGAAGGCTTTTGAAATCTGTGACTAGTAGATCTTGATTTTTGCTGAGCTTGAAGTCTCAATTCGTCAAGCGCTTCGAGTTCTTGGAAGTGCTTTTGATGATATTCTTCGGTTGTCATTTTCTCAGTAATGGCAATTATTTTATGACGGAACCTGAATTTTGAGGGGGGTCACGGCTTCGCATCTGTAGACTAAGTACAATTGCGTTGAGCCGGTGGGAGTGCGGACTGTTGTTCCATAAGCCGATAAACACTCTCCAAGTTTCTCATCCTAATCTCGTTTGCTGGAGGCGATGAACTTCTTCAGAAGTTTGATGATGGTTTTGTTAAAAGCTTCGCTAGACCATTAGCAGCTGGATCGTATGGCGTAGAAGCCACATGTTGAATTCTAAACTTGTTGCAGAATTTGAAG
Source organism: Asparagus racemosus (assembly GCA_037177215.1). NCBI lineage: Eukaryota > Viridiplantae > Streptophyta > Magnoliopsida > Asparagales > Asparagaceae > Asparagus > Asparagus racemosus. The sequence goes on from JBAKGM010039767.1 coordinate 17,467, forward strand.
AACAGTCGACTGATGAATTGCGGACTGTTGTCATGAATGATTCTTCTAGGAATGCCGAATCGGTAAATCACGTGATGTCTCAAGAATTTGATCACTTGAGATGTTTTGACTTCTCTAAGGGGAATAGCTTCGACCCATTTGGAGAAGTAATCTATAAAAGCCAAGATATATCGATGACCCTTAGTAGATGGTGGACTGATCGACCCAATGATGTCCATGCCCCAAGCTTTGAATGGCCATGAGGCAGCAGTCGGATGTAATTCTTCTGGAGGTTGATGTAGGAAGTTAGCATGGATTTGACATGCATGACATCTTTTAGCATATGTTACTGCATCTACTATCATTGTCGGCCAGTAATAACCTACATGATGGAGTCGGTCTTGAAGTTTAGGACTGGGTTAATGAGCTCCACACGTACCGTCGTGGGCTTCTTTTAATGCTTCTCGAGCTTCACTTGGTGATAAGCATCGGAGAAGAATACCGTCGAAAGATCGTCGATATAGCATTTGTATGGCAGAATCATAGAAAAAGCATGAAGCTCTTCTTTGAACGAAGGCTGCCTACTACGGATCATCTGGTAGGATTCTTGTAGGATGTAGTCAATGATTGGGAACCATCAATCGTTGCCTTCAAAGCAAGTTGACACGACATGAACTTCATTGGCTTCAAGAATATGCTCCGAGGAGCATAAGTGATGGCTAGCCACTGTGATGCGCCTAGTGGACTTGGGTGCCAGGGCGAGTGTGGCCGCAAGGGATGCTAGAGCATCTACATGGGTATTCTCTAGGCGAACTACATGGTTGATGTAGAAGCCTTTAAATGATGGCCGCTTGATGATAAGGTATGAGGTCTTCGTGGCAAACCTCATATTCTCCTTTAATTTGATTCACGATCAGCTTGGAGTCACCGTGAGCTTCAAGATATTTGACACC
>JBAKGM010039790.1:0-18397 GCA_037177215.1 Asparagus racemosus
ATATACACACACACACACACACACACACACACACACACACACACATATATGTATATGCATATATATATGTGTGTGTGTATATATGTGTGTGTATATGTGTGTGTGTATGTTATGGTCCTGGACATTTTTCACTAATTACCCTTCGGGTTCTGAGGAAAATACCAACATTTAATGTAAGAAAGCGAGTTTAGGCCGCTCTGAGGCGAATGCCCCTGTAAGTCGACTCGGAAGAGGGAACCAGTCGTCCCCCAAGTCGACTATCCTTGGGGACGACGCGAATGGCGGCACTTGTCGTCCTCCATAGTCGACTCGGAAGACGAAACTAGTCGTCCCCCAAGTCGACTATCCTTGGGGACGACGCGAATGGCGGTACTTACCGTCCTCCATGACCCTTCGGCCGACCTACGCTTGTAAATCGATTCGGAAGACGGAACCAGTTGTCCCCCAAGTCGACTATCCTTGGGGACGACGCGAATGGTGGTACTTGCCGTTCTCCATGACCCTTCGGCTGACCTACCCTTGCAAGTCGACTCGGGGGACGAAACCAGCTATCCCCCAAGTCGACTACCCTTGTGGACGATGCGAATGGCGGTGTTAGCCGGCCTATTCGACGACACAACATTCTCCACTCGGCCAGCACAAGCCCCCGCCCCCAGGCGATGGTTATACAGAGTTTGGACTCGATAGCACGTCACTGTCGCATTAATTAAATATCCAGTGCCTTGATCCCCCCAACTCACACGATAATTAAAGTACCTTAGAGCTCTCTGGCTGCATGCATAACTAATCCCCTCCCCATTAATGTCGAGGGAACAGTACTAACTCCTGCGCCAATCTTCACTCGATACCTGTCAAGGTTGTCCGACTTAGCCTCCATTGTCAGCTCTGGTCCCATCACTGAGTCAGCATATATAAGCATAAAACTGACTCACACTTCAATGTAGCACCAGCCAGAATGACCAAAGTACCCTCCGACCTCCATACAAATAGTAAGCTATCCAAAGAACAAGGTAAGCATGCCCTAGCTCTGATATTCACTACATACATTGTAATCTCACTTCACTCTCCTCTCATACTAACTTGATCATGGGAGGGACCACCGGAGATCCCCAACTCCCCCCCTTTTCCACAGGTACTCCCCCGGAGCAGGAGAGCCTCCCGACGCAAGCAACCACCAGGCATTTAGGAGTGGAAGCGGACCTCATCCTCCTAAACTTTAATCTAACAGAGGCTAGTGACTGTGTGATCTGAGCATCAATAGTTTGGCGCCCACCATGGGGCCTCCTTCCCTCTTCTAGCAACAATGTCTGGCGCCGATGATCTTACCAGGTTTGGTAACTTGCCAGTGGGCTACGTTACCCAAGCCTAGCTTCAGGAGTCCACAGAGAAGATCACACAAACTGTGCAATTGCAGCTCAAAGCCTTCACTGATGAGCTCTTCAGCCGCTTCCCTACTCCCGCACCATAGCCAGCTGCTTCGGCCGTGCCCTCGCTGTCAGCCAGCCGCCGGTCCACTACCAGCGGGGTCCGCCCTCTCCTCATGCAGGATGTGCCTCCACCAGAGACTCCTCATATCGCCAAGCCCTGGAGGGGCCGCTAGGAGCTCCCATCCAAGCCACAGCTAGCGCAGCCGACTCCCCGCGCAGGCCCCGGTCGCCAACTACAGACCCGAGAGGTGACAGCTGAGAGCCCAAGCCCTAGCCTTCGCCGGTCGAGTTCAGCCGCTGAAGCTTCAAGATCCCGCAGTGCAGAGTGCACAGGGACAACGCCTACAGCCCGTGAGGGGGCAAGCAACTGCAACCAGGCTTATAAGCCCGTGGCGGACACAGTTAAGGGGAACACCCCTTTCGCCAACTCAATCATGAGGGCTCCAGTCGAGAAGTTCAAAATGCTGACCATGGACAAATACAAAGGTGAGGGAGACCTGGTAGAGCATGTCTAGAATTATTTTGATACCATGAGCATGTTGCAAGCACCCGAGGCGATCATCTGTCGCTGCTTCCTAGTCACATTAACGGGGAGCACGAAGCTGTGGTGGAACGCACTGGAGAAGAAGTTTCAGGCCCTCACCAACCATGAAGAGCTGGGGGACATCTCGCGGAACCCTCTCACCAGGAGCAACAACCGTAATGGTCGGTTCGGCAGGAGAGGTGAGAGGAGGGCAATAACACCCTCACCCATCTTCACAGTCCTCAGCACATCTCTCTCTAGAGCCCTTGACAAAGCGCAGGGGGTGGGGCTTCTCACCACCCCCCTCACCGATGCGGTCAGGCCCTCACCAGAGAGACATGCGGAGATTTTTTCACTACCACAAGGACCATGGACATGACACCAGTGACTGTCGCGTCCTCCAGCGAGACATTGAAGACCTCATTCAGAGAGGTTTCTTGAAGAACCTGGTCGCTCAGAAGGATAGGAGGGACCCCCCTCCTAGGAGGGATGAGCGAAGGCCCCGCTCCCGGTTGCCTCCACTCAGCCAGGGCCTAGTCGTCCGGATCCTAGGCCAAGCACCCGAGGGGTCATCCACACTATTAGTAGGGGCCCCACATTTGGTGGAGAATCCAACAATGCTCGCAAGAGGTACGCCAAGCGCCCTCTGCGGGTGGAGAGCTGCGACAATAAGCCTCGAACGAGTATGCCCATCTCATCCAGTGAGGACAGCTTGGAGGGTGTCAAGATGCCGCATAGCGATCCCATAGTCATCACAGCCAACATCGACAGCTTTGAGGTAAAGAGGATTATGGTAGATACAGGGAGTTCGGTCGACATCCTGTTTCTAGATGCCTTCACCCGCATGGGCATTGACAGATCCAAGCTTCTTCCCTCTAGCGGCCCCCTCATCGGGTTCACGGGACATTCACAATTGTCAGAAGGGCTAATCACACTCCCGTTGACTGTCAGCTGTCACCCCTGCCGGTCGACAGTCGATGTCCAGTTCGTGGTGATGGACATCAAGTCGGCCCATAATGTCATACTAGGCTGGACCGCCCTTCATCTCCTATAGGCTATCCCATCCACGTACCATCAGATGATCAAGTTCCCGATGCCCGGAGGAGTTAGCGTCATCAAGAGCGACCAACGAGAGGCCCGAGCCTGCTACGTGCTCTCAACCAAGGGGAAGGGGGTGGGTGAAGCCATGCCCATTGAGAAGGTGAGCCTTTAGCTAGAAAAGAAGATGGAGCGAGAGTGGACAACCCCTGCTGAAGACCTGCATGATGTCCCGATCGGCGATGGAAGCGGGAAGGCCCTCAAGATAGGCTCGAACCTCCCAGGATCCTTGCGGGAGGCTTTGATTCTTTTCCTCTTAGCGAACCTTGAACTCTCTGTCGACCGACATAGCAAACCGGTTTGACAGAAGAAGCGACATCAAGGACCGGAGCGGCAAAAGGCGGCAGTAGCAGAAGTCAATTGACTCATGGCAACTGGCTTCATCAGAGAAGTACAATACCCTGAGTGGCTGTCCAATATAGTTTTAGTAAAGAAGTCAGGCGGTCGATGGAGAATGTGTGTCGACTACACCGACCTCAACAAGGCTTTCTCAAAGGATAGCTACCCGTTGCCCTGCATAGACCAGTTGGTAGATGAGAGCACGAGTCATGCATTGCTGAGTTTCATGGATGACTTTTTGGGCTACAATCAGATCCTTATGGCGGAGCACGACTAAGAAAAGACGTCCTTCATCACCGACCAAGGAACATATTGCTACAAAGTCATGCCTTTCGGTCTCAAGAATGCAGGAGCTACGTATCAGTGGCTAGTCAACAAGATTTTCTACCCTCAAATAGGTCGGAACATGAAAGCATATGTGGACAACATCCTGGTGAAGTCGAAATTAGCCTCGGCACACGTAGCCGATCTTAGCAAGACGTTCTCCACCTTAAGACGCTACCGCATGAAGCTTAACCCGACTAAATGTGCCTTTGGGGTATAGTTAGGGAAGTTTCTGGGGTTCATGATCACCCAGTGAGGCATTGAGATCAACCCCGAAAAGATAGCCGCCATCGAGCGACTGTCGGAGCTGCGCACTATGAACGACATCCAGAATCTCAACAGCAAGATAGTCGCCTTAGGGCGCTTTCTTTCCAGGTCGACTGAGAGGAGTCTCCCTTTCTTTAAGATCTTGAGGGGAACCAAACACCCCAAGAAGAGGATAGAATGGATGAAGGAGTGCTGCAATGCATTCAGAGAACTCAAAGCATACTTGAGCACCAAGCCACTGCTGAGTCAACCCACCGAGGACGAGACCCTCTACCTCTATTTAGCTGTCTACCCTAAAGCCGTTACCTCCGTCCTAGTTCGAGAGGAGGACCAAGTGCAGAAGCTAGTGTATTATGTGAGCCGGATCCTTAAAGCGGGGGAGCTGAACTATCCAATGGTCGAGAAAGCCTCATTCGCGCTGATCACCACCGCTTGCAGGCTCCGCCCATATTTCCAAGCACATCCCATTATCGTGCGCTCCAATTTGCCCCTGAAGAGAGCCCTTGGGAGTCCAACCACTTCGAGAAGAATGGTGGCATGGTCAATCGAGCTCAGTGATTACGATGTGCTGTTTGAGCCTTGGGCAACCATCAAGGCATAAGCTCTTGCGGATTTCCTCATAGAATCCATCTCGCTTGAGGGTGAGCGGTTGGAACCCAGGCTCTCTGATCAGCCACCATCGCAGTTGGGTGAGGGTCGAAGGTGATGACTCCCCCTGTGGACTCTCCCCCTGAGCACGACCCACAAGAGTGCACCTTGTGGTGGCAGTTGAAGGTCGACGGGTCGTCGAGCGAGGCCGATAGTGGGGCCGGTGTGATTTTACCGAGCCCGGATGGGATGGTCACGGAGCAGTCTATTGCCTTCGAATTCCCAGCCTAGAACAATGAGGCTGAATATGAAGCACTTATCGCAGGCTTGCGAGCCGCTCTAGTGGTCAAGGCCGACAACCTATATGTACTAGCTGACTCCCAACTTGTGGTGCATCAAGTCAATGGCAAGTACGTGGCCAAGGATAAGAGGATGGCCCAATACTTGGAGGTGATCAAGGAGCTGCTGGCCCAACTGGCCAACTTCAAGATCGCCTAGGTCCCTGTGCTCGCAATGCTCGAGCAGACACCCTATCGAAGCTGCGGTTGACCAGCTCCACAGGCGGGTCAGGGCGCATCTACACCGATAGGCTTCCTCATCCCAACATTCCAAAGACCACCAAGGATGTCATGCTGACCGACCCTGCACAGGAGCCTTGCTGGATGGACCCCATCATCCTATTCTTGACGAGTGGGGCTGTGCCAGTGGATGCTATTGAGGGAAAAGCCTATAGAGGAGTGCGCGCCGTTATCTCATCCTGGACGATCAACTTTATCGATTGTCCTACTCCAACAACGGTGTAGGACCATACCTCCGGTGTCTACGACCTCATGAAGCCAGCTACATTCTCAAGGAGATTCATGAAGGTGTCTGCGGAAACCACTCGGGGGTGAGGACACTCGCCCAGAAGGTCATTTGACAGGGATACTATTGGCCTACCATAATAGCTGACTCGCGGAAGCTCGTATCGACTTGTGCGAAGTGCCAATTCTTCTCACAGGTCCCACTAGCTACTGCCACTGAGCTGACACCCATGACGAGCCCTGTTCCTTTTGCCTAATAGGGGTTGGACATTCTGAGGCATCTTCCCCTTCTGGGCAGCGAAAATTTCTTATCGTTGCCATCAACTACTTCACCAAGTGGATCGAGGCAGAACCTTTGGTGAGAATAGGGGAGGCTATCATCACCGGCTTCATCTAGAAATCCATAGTGTGTCAGTTCAGAGTCCCCCGATCATTTGTCATGAACAACAACACCTAGTTCAGCAGCAGTGCGTTCTGAGACTTCTGCGAGGAGGGGGAATCTGACTCAAGTTACCCCAAATGCAATGGGTTGGCTGAAGTCGCCAACAAATGCATCCTCCAGGCCTTGAAGAAGAAAGTTGACAAAGCGGTTGGGAACTGGGTCGAAGAACTCCCTAGTATCCTATGGTCCTACAGCACGACTCATAAGAACGCCTCTGGGGAAAGCCCCTTCGGGCTGACCTACGGAGTCGAGGCAGTGACCCCCGTGGAGGTCGGCATGCCTACCATTCGCCTACAGTATTTTGATGAAGACTCCAACTCTGCGGGGCTCTGAGCGGGACTGGATCTCATAGACGAGGCTGGAGCCGCGGTGCTGCGCAGACAGATTGTCAACTAGCAACGAGTCACCAGATACTACAACAGCAGGGTTCGACCAAGAAGATTTCAAGTCGGCGACCTCGTCTTGAGAAAGGTTGGGTTCAACAAAGACACCAAACAAGGCAAGCTGGCACCCAATTGGAAAGGGCCATACACCGTCCTTGAGGAGATACGGCCTGGCACTTACCAGCTAAGAAGCCCAGATGGGAGAATCCTACAGCAACCTGGAACATTGAGCACCTTAGAAAGTTTTTTAGATAATTCTGTATTGCGAACTTTTTTTGTGATCTCTCATTATGAATAAAGTTTTGCATCTGACTATTGTGCTCAACTTGTCTTAAAACCATGGCAGAAACGTCGGAGCAGTCGTGATCAATTCACTCGAGCGACTTACCCTTTTTGCCCGGGACGAGTCGTGATATCCCACTTCCTTAGCTGAGGAGAAGTAGTTTTCCCACTGAGTCGAGCTCGGACGAACCTTCTTGCTGGGGCTGAGTCAAGGAACCCTTCTCGTGACCTCGAGTCAAGGAACCCTTCTCGTTACAATGAGTCAAGGAACCCTTCTCGCCACGATGAGTCAAGGAACCCTTCTCATCATGATGAGTCAAGGAACCCTTCTCGACATATCGAGTCAAGAAATCCTTCTCACCTGGGCAAGACAAGAGGCCTGACTCACTCGGCCGGACAAACGCGTCCCCCTCACTAAGTCGAATTGAGATATCCCCACACTCCGAGCCAAATCAAGACACCCGTCCTCTCCGGGAGGATTAGAGTAAGGAGCCAAAAGACTTAGGTGCTCCATGAGCCCTAGGCACCCAACCCCTTGGGTTGTCACATGCAGAGTCACCGTCGATCGAGGCTGACTCCTAAGACCTAGGCGCTCCATGAGCCCTAGGCACCCAACCCCTTGGGTTGTCATTAGATTGAGTCACCGACCAACCGAGGCTGACTCCTAAGCCCTAGGTGCTCCATGAGCCCTAGGCACCCAACCCCTTGGGTTGCCACACACAGAGTCGCTGCCGGCCGAGGCTGACTCCTAAGACCTAGGTGCTCCATGAGCCCTAAGCACCTAACCCCTTGGGTTGTCATTAGATTGAGTCACCGACCGACCGAGGCCGATTCCTAAGCCCTAGGTGCTCCATGAGCCCTAGGCACCCAACCCCTTGGGTTGTCACATGCAGAGTCACCACCGACTGAGGCTGACTCTTAAGACCTAGGTGCTCCATGAGCCCTAGGCACCCAACCCCTTAGGTTGTCATTAGATTGAGTCGCCGACCGACAGAGGCTGACTCCTAAGCCCTAGGTGCTCAATGAGCCCTAGGCACCCAACCCCTTGGGTTGTCACATGTAGAGTCACCGCCGACCGAGGCCGACTCTAAAGACCTAGGCGCTACAAGAGCCCTAGGCACCCAACCCCTTGGGTTGTCATTAGATTGAGTCGCCGACCGACCGAGGCTAATTCCTAAGCCCTAGGTGCTCCATGAGCCCTTGGCACCCAACCCACGCAGAGTTGCCGCTGACCGAGGCTGACTCCTAAGACCTAGGCACTCCATGAGCCCTAGGCACCTAGCCCCTTGGGTTGTCATTAGATTGAGTCGCCGACCGACCAAGGCTGACTCCTAAACCCTAGGTGCTCCATGAGCCCTAGGCACCCAACCCCTTGGGTTGTCACACGCAGAGTCACCAGCGACCAAGGCTGACTCCTAAGACCTAGGCATTCCTTGAGCCCTAGGCACTCAACCCCTTAGGTTGTCATTGGATTGAGTTGCAGACCGGCCGAGGCCAACTCCTAAGCCTTAGGTGCTCCATGAGCCCTAGGCACCCAACCCATTGGGTTGTCACACGTAGAGTCGCCACTGACCGAGGCTGACTCCTAAGACCTATGTGCTCCATGAGCCCTAGGCACCCAACCCCTTGGGCTGTCATTGGATTAAGTCATCGCCGATCGAGGCCGACTCCAGAGGACCTAGGCGCCCCATAAGTCCTAGACACCCGTTTTATGCACTTGCTAACCTAAAAGATACAAAGACCACATGGACTCCCGACACCTAAGTATCGAGCCATGATCAACTACCGTGCTTTTGTGGATGACTCCAAGCTCACACCTAATGTTAGGACCCGACAAGGTATCTGCAAGCTTACCTAAGCAGGGATATTGTCTGTGCGCTAGAGGCAGGATGGTCGACTATTCCTTGGAGTATGATTATTTTTTAGGGTTACGATTATCCCTCGAGATATAAATGTGTTATGATCGACTCGCTTGGCTTGTGATCATGAGTTGAGATCTTGTCTGCCTCAGACACTCACTAAAAGCAAAGATATGACACCGATAAATGAAATCCAGATGCATCGTAGACAGGGATGTAGAGCAACCCAAACCTTTATTTAAAATACAAAGTCAAATTACAAGGATCAAGTTAAAAGAGAGAGAGAGAGAAGATAAAATTTTCTGTTATTTTACAAGTATATACATGTGAGACCCCCAGGAGGCGATAGACAGCCAGGGGACACCCTAATTGGGGGTGTCTCCCCCATCGCCACTGTTACCTTCCCCGTCGTCCTCCTCGTCATCACCCTCCTCGTTAGAGCCCAATTAGATTCCCCCTCCTCTAGCTTCAAGGTCTTGGAGGATGTTCAAACAACTCTGCACTCGAGAGGGGTAGATGGCGATAGAGGATGACAGAGTGTTAGGAGGGAGCTGGCCCATCAGGTAGTCACAACTGGCTTTAACAGCTAACGACAACTCGACCTTGCCCACAGGGCCATGCCGATAGTGCTCGATGACCTCCCTCTTGCCCTCCTCGGAGGTCACATGGTTGAGTCGGGCCTCCATGGCCTGGGCATCAGCCAAGGCCGCCTGATGAGCCGCCCTCATATCCTCTAGCTCCAACCTCGTGCTCTGAAGGGCCTGTTGTTCCGAGAGGACCTCCGCTTGAGCCGCTAGCCTTGCCAGCTTCTTAGCCTCGAGGTCCTCCTTCAGAAGCTAGACGCACCGCTCCTGCCTGGCTGCCTCTTTTTGATAGCTCTCGGCAGCCGCCCCAAGCTTAGCTATTTCTTCCTTTAGCTTCACTATGGTGGCTGACTGCTTAGACTTATGGGCCTCCAGGTTAGCGATGGAAGACTGCTTCGCCTCCACCCCCCGATGCCACTTAGCGTCCAGCCTCTCCTTCTCAGCCTCAAGAGCTTCGATCCTCCTCTCGGTGTCTTCTCGAGCTTTCTTCTCCTGAGCTACTTCGGCCACGAGCTACTCACGGGCATCCATCACATGGTCAAATCGGTCGACCAACTCCTTCCCAATTAGGGCCCCTCTAATACTATAGCTCTGGAGAGCCAGGCACAACCCTCTTGTGGGTACTTCCATCAGAAGATCTACGTCCCTGGGGAGGGTGAATTGGTCGGCGGCGGTGAGCTAAGCCCTTCCCGACAGCAGCACCAAGTCACTTTGGTGAAGGAAGTGGCTGGGGACGAACCTCTCGCACTCAGGAGGATCCTCCCTACGCGAGAACCCCTCCTCCAAGTCGCCAATAAGCTTGGCCCCAATCTCCTTCCACCTCTGCTTCCCTATCTCCCCTAACTTGTGGCAGAAGGGGAGTCGGCAAGCGGAACCCCCAGCAGCGCAGGGGAATGGTGCTGACTCAGTAGTCGCCCTCTCCCCAGCCGTCAGGTCCTCAGCTGAGTCGCTGGTCGACTCAGGAGGAAGGGCCGAAACACGACCCTGCCCTACTTGGGAATCCAAGTCGATGGGCACAGCCTCTGGTACTTGCCCCTCAGGGAGGATCTCACCCCCAGGAAGGGAAGGCACATTAGCGTCAATCTCCTTGGCTGATAGGTCAGGAGGAGACGTCCCTAGAGCTTCGACAGGGATAGAGGCACCAGCTGTAGCGACATCAGCTGGGGCTGAAGCAGTCGCCTTAGGCTTGTTCTTGGGAGCAGGCTTTTTCGTCCTCCTCTTTTTCTTCTCAGACCACTTGGGCCCAGAGAGGCCCAGCTGAGATGTTAGCATGGCAGCCATCTTGTCTGAGTTCTTGCTCCAAAACTCAGCCTCTTTGGCCGACAATGCAGCCCTTGCCCTCTTCACAGGTGGTCGGGGTCGGCTGGTTTGGCCAACTCCGAGGCCTTTGGGTCCTCGGGCTACCTAGGAACAGCTTGGGCCAAAGCAGCCGCCCTCTCCATGTCAGCCTCTGTCAGCTGAGAATGGGATAAACCTGTCGCTCTAAGGGAGGCAGAGTTGAACAGGTTGCCAATGTCCCGAGACCCGGTGTAGGAGCGAACCCTCTCCAAGTCCACGCGCTCCTCAGCTAAGAGGGGAAGCGGCTTCAGCGCCTCCTTCTCGATCTCCAACCATGAATGGCAAGCGAGAATAGGGTCAGCCCCAAAGACCTAGACAAACTTCTCCTTCTAAGCCTTGTTGGACTCGAGGAAGTTCACCAGCTTTGTGCCCGAGTTAATGAAGAAGAAATGGGTGTCTTTCCTTGTCGTCTTGACGCTCATGAGATGGCTGAAGAGCTGGAGGGTCAGCTTGACTCCCACTCGATAGTAGATCACTAGAAATGTCATCAGTATAGCGATGGCGTTAGGAGCAAATTGCATAGGGGAGACCCCTAGTCGCAAACCCTCCTCACAAAGCGGGGGAGGGGCAGCCGCAGCCTATACTCCATATGGGCTAGGTACACTGGCGCCCTATCAAGACCATGCTCGAACACAGCTTCCTCCTTCTCTGGCAGAGAAAGCTTGAAAGCCGCCGAGATGTCATACCTCTCGGAGAGGGCTTCTAGATCCTCGCTCGCCACCTTTGAGTGGATAGGAGCAAGGAAACCGAGCCTGTCGACGGGAGCAGAGGAAGAAGCAGCCATTAGAAAGCTTTTTAAAGAAAAAAGCCCTAAGTACGAAGAGAAAGTTCTGGTCTTTGGAGTTACGTAAAGAAGGCCCACGATGAAGGAAGAGGGACATTTATAGGAAAACCGAGGGTCACATGGCAACTTTTGAATGGTTCACCTACTTTGAGATCGACGGTCCAGATCAGGGCTAGATCCGAACCGCCTTTCGAAAACCACAACGCCGCCTGTTCTGATTCCCCACCATGCTCTGTGCGGAAATTGAAGCGATACTGACAGCAAAAGTACAATGACGTCACGCACAGTGACTCGGCTCAATCACGCCTCAAAATCTCCAAACCCATCAGCTCAGAAGAGGGGGGCCTAACTAACCCCACACTTTTCACCGTTGCAAATCGACAACCAAAATAAAAAATTCACAACACCTAAGTCCTGAAGAGACGACTCCCAATCGACACAATAACCTCTTAGGATGACTCTACCGTGAACCTAATATATTAGAAAAGAGGTGAACTCATAAGGGTACTGCAAACGCGAACCCAACTCGTTGAGTCAATAGGCGTGTCGCCAACACATTACAGAGAGTCACACAAGAAATTGTGAAAGGAGAGAAAAATAAAGAAAACCACAGAAGGGGAAAAGTTATGCCATTTATTATGATTGCCAAAAATATACATATACAAAAATATAAACAAGCTACATTCTTTCAAGCCTGGAACCTAAAACTACAAAAATGTCATGCCGGCCCCACAAGCCGGAGGCAAAGAGACGTTCGACGGAGGTGGAGGGGTCAATGGAGCTCCGTGGGAAATACCGACCCCCTCCTTCTAAACTGAGCTTGTGCCATCACCCTTCTCGACTCCTCCGGATGACTCCTCAGTCGACTGGCTTTGAGCTGCCTCCTCCTCATCCACGCCGTCACCTCCTTCCACATTATAGCCTCCACCTGCCTTCTCTATGTTGGCAAGGAGGTCTATTTGGTTGGCAATGCTGGGAGGATATTGAGGCCAGCCTCTGGGTTCTTGGCGCTCGACAGATAATTGTGCCACCACATAGTCACAGCCAGCCTTGCAGGCTAGCGCAACTTCTATCTTTCCCATCGCGCTTTGGCGATACTCCTCGATGATTAAAGGCCGACTCTGCTCCACAACAACCGACCGGTAGATGGAGGACTCTAAATATGAGACTTTACTCTCAGCCAAGCTCAAAGCCTTTTCCAATTGAGCGCACTTCTCCTGGAGCCTCCGCTTACTGACCATCTCCTCCTTGAGTTGGGCCTTGGCGTGTTGAGCGACTTGCTTCTCGATAGCAACTTGCGTCATCACCATGTCCCACTCCTTCAGCGCCTCACTGACCGAGCTAGCAGAGCTAACCCCCTGGTCGTCAGGCTGAGGCTTCTGCTTGAGCTGCTGGATCTCAGCTAACTTCTTAGAGTTGGAAGCTTTGAGTTCTGCTATCAGCCGCTCCTTCACCTCCATCTCCCTGCGCCAGTCGTCGAGTTCGACTTTTGCCGAGAGATCTGCAATGACGCGATCGAACTCCGCATCCTCAGCGACGCTGTACCCTCCACCCACCTTTCGGAGCCTCTCATAAGCGTGATGACCCTGAGCCATGCGACGATACATCTCTTGCTCCACGAGGCACCCACATGTCAAATAACTCTGAAGGATCACGTAGAGGCCTACGTCGGGAACGTCCTTCAAAAGTTCCTCGTCATTGGGGAGGCTGAACTACTCCACAGCCTTCACCTGCATATAGCGAGACTTGAACATGGAGGAGCGAGTGTCCTATGATTGGCGGGGTTAAACTGATGCTCGCTATCAGGCTCCTCCTCAAAGCTCCCGCTAGGAGGAAGTTTCCCAATTAGCAAGTCCCTCACCTTGGTCCAAACCTCAACTTTGGACTCAGCCAAATAGTAGGGTGAGGGCCACCCTGGCGGTGTGAAGCCCTTGCTCTGGGCCCCAGCTGGCTCCTTGCCTGGCCTGTGGGCCTCCTCTGCTCGAGAATCTGAGGTTGCTGCCCTAGCCTGGAGGTTCTCTCGACGCAGGGTTGCTTCTTCACCAGCCCCGTGTTTGGCCTCAGATGGCTGAGAGGCAGGCGCATCTACCGAGTCAGACGACTCCATCTCCATCAGTGGGTCCCAGGTCTCTCCTAGCTGCCTGGCCCCCTTGGGCTACAAGAGGTCTTCTTCTGCCACTTCCTACGGAATCCCTGGGGGACACAGGCAATGGCACCTCTGGTCGTCTCCCCCAGCTCTGAGGGAGATGTAGCCCCTTTGGGGTCAGTCCCTGTTCGGAGCCACTTAGATGGCCCGAGTGCCAATCCCCCCTAGGATTCTTCCGAAGACCCTTCGGAGGAAGCCGGCTCGGCTGCGATCGCTCGACCTCTAGGCCCCCCGAAGGTCAGGTTGTGGGCCCTCCTCTCGTCCTTCTTAGTAGGGGCACCGATGAGATTCCATGTAGCCGCAGGACCGATTTATCGAGAAGAGCCCCCATTGTGCGCGGCCCGGTGTAAGATACTATCTGCTCTTGCTCTTGCCTCTCAGCGGTAGACAAAGGCTTTGGGTCTAGAGCCCCTTTCCTAATCTCGGGCCAACTTGAGCAGTTGTGCCTGGAGTCGTCCCTCGCTACCCAGACAAACTTCTCTTTTCCATCCTTTGTTCAAAGAAGGAGCGTCGAGAACCACCTTGAACTCCCCAGACGTCTGGAGAGAGTAGTAGGTGGCCCTCTGGACCATCACGCTAACCAGGTGACTCAGCACATTTATTGATGGGTTGTTCCCCAGCCACGAACAAATGACGACGAAGCCCACCAGCACTGTTACGGAGTTGGGCTTCATCTGCATCGGGGACACCCCCAAAGCCTCGAACACCTTTCGAAGGAATGGGTGCAACGGCAACCGCAAACTGCACTGCAAGTGCTTGATGTATAAGGGGGCTTTCCCCTCGCTATGATGGTATATCACCGCCGACCTCGCCAGCGTCGTCAGCTTAAACTCCCTAGGGACATCGAACTGGAAGTGTAACGCCCGCATCTGCGCCGCAGTCACTTTCGAGCCGTGGGAATCCAACTGACTCAAGCGTTCGGAGTCCATGAGAATCTGCCTTGGAAGGTGTTGGAGAACCGTCAAGGATCTGATTCTACAAAATGTCAAGTAAACTCACTCCTCTTTGATTCTCGCCCTTATATAGAGGACCACGAGGAACAAACTTCCTCCTCATCCTCCGTCCATTTCCAATTCAATGGTCGAGATCACCTCTCTCGGGAAGCGAAACCTTGGGCGCAAAGAACGAAGTATCGACAACATAAAGCTGCTTGCTGACGTCAACCGCGTCCCATCGTGAAAACCTTCGCGACCTTCCTTCGGGACATGTTCTCTTCAGCCAGGACCCAAGACTCTGTTTTCGCTCGGACCCGTCTCAAAGCTGACTTCAAGCGAAAGGGGCCAACTGCTATGGTCCTGAACACTTTTCATTAATTACCCTTCGGGTTCTGAAGGAAATACCTACGTTTAATGTAAGAAAATGAGCTCAGGCCGCTCTAAGTTAGGGACGACGCGAATGGCGATACTTGCCGTCCTCCATAGTTGACTCGGAAGACGAAACCAGTCGTCCCCCAAGTCGACTGTCCTTGGGGACGACACGAATGGCGGTACTTGCCATCCTCCATAACCCTTCGGCCAACCTACCCTTGTGAGTCGACTCGGAAGACGGAACCAGTCGTCCCCCAAGTCGACTATCCTTGAGGACGACGCGAATGGCGATACTTACCGTCCTCCATGACCCTTTGGCCGACCTACCCTTGTGAGTCGACTCGGAAAATGAAACCAGTCGTCCCCCAAGTTTACTTTCCTTAGAGACGACGCGAATGGCTGTACTTGCCGTCCTCCATGACCCTTCGGCCGACCAACCCTTACAAGTCGACTCAGGGGACGAAACCAGTCGTCCCCCAAGTCGACTATCCTTGTGGATGACGTGAAGGGCGGTGTTAGCCGGCCTCTTCGATGATGCAATATTCTCCACTCGGCCGGCACAAGCCCCCACCCCCAGGCGACAGTTATACAGAGTTTGGACCTGACAGCACGTCGTTGTCGCATTAATTAGATCTCCAATGCCTTGATCCCCCCGACTCACATGATAATTAAGGTACATCGGAGCTCTCTGGCTGCGTGCATAACTAATACTCTCCCCATTAATGCCGAGGGAACAGTACTAACTCCTGCGCCAATCTTCACTCGACAGCTGTCAAGGCTGTCCGGCTCAGCCTTCACTGTCAGCTCTAGTCTCATCACTGAGTCAACATACGTAAGCATAAAACTGACTCACACTTCACTGTAGCACCAGCCAGAATGACCAAAGTACCCTCCGACCTCCATACAAATAGTAAATTGTCCAAAGAACAACGTAAGCAAGTCCTAGCCTTGATACTCACTACACACATTGCGATTTCACTTCATGCTCCTCTCATACTAACTTGATCGTCGGAGGGACCACCGGAGATCCCAACTCTGCCCCTTTTCCACAGGTACTCTCCCAGAGCAGGAGATCCTTCTAACGCAAGCAACCACCAGGCATTTAGGAGAGGAAGCGGACCCCACTCTCCTAAACTCTAATCTCACGGAGGTTAGTGACTGTGTGATCCGAGCATCAACAGATACTGCTTTATATAGTTATTATTACTTATTTATTTTTTCAGACACGATTTTCTTCAATCTCTCCTATAGTTTTTGCTATTTTATGTAGTAGTAAATTTGTATCAAATCATAAAAGCAATAGACGTAATTAGGCAAACATTATACTCCAAGAAACCCGGTGTAATTTTTTTTTTTTTGGGTTTTCCCATGAGATATCCCCACACCTTATTCAACTTATTATGTATGAGACTAATCCTCATTTGTGCTTCGTGGCTGGCGCAGGCCTGAGGATTTTTATCTGCTGAGGGATTCGAACACGGGACTAGCCTGCTATGGATCGTCCCCCAACAAGAGTGCAACGGGACCTTACACCACTGTGTCAACCTAGAAAAATGAAGAAGATCGATATAGCAAATAATAGAAAGATAAATGTAAGATATACAATTAGTTTATTTTTTTTATCAAAGATATAAAACTAGGTAGTACGTTATAGAAATATAGTTAACTATTACCCAAAAGCAGACGCTTATCAAAGTTTATAAGTAGAGATTTAACTTTTTTGAACCAATAATTTGAAACCAAAAGGATGTATTTGTAATTAAACAAATTCTTCAAGTATACTAAAAAAATCTTCTCCCACAAGATAATTTTCAATAAAAAACTAAAAAATAAACTTAAAATATTCAAGTTCGAAGTGTGTGAGTTGTATGTATCCTACAAGATGTAAACACTTAAAGATGAGTCACTTGCCTTGAATGTGAGTTTTTTAAAGATAATTTTGGATTTTTAGTTTAAAGTTTGATAGGGAGATGCTTGCAAAATTCACTTTAAAGATAACTTATACATAAATGGAAATTCAAAAATCATGTAATTATCCTATGTTTAACGTGATTTCTAGGGGGAAGAGCTATGTTTTATAGGACCAATCACTTAGATTCCTATCTAGATTCAACAACAGGGTTAATTTTAAATATCCACATCAAACCCCTCGCCAGTCGCCACCCCTCCTAATACTACAAGACAGATGATTAAAAGATAACTATAAAAAAGTTAATCGAATGCATAAAAAGGAGGAATCTAAAAGGCATATGCTTTATGCTGGTTTATTTATTCCCCACGCTCTTTCCTCAAACTCATAAAGAGTGGAAGACAACACTATCCAAAGAGATCATTGTATTCTCTTTCTTTTGTTTTTATTTTATTTTATTTTATTTATTTATTTATTTATTATTATTATTATTATTATTTTGCTTCTATAGGAGGGTTTATGCTATGGGATCTTCCATTTTCTAAGAAAAGGATGAAAGTTAGTTCTTAGACATAGTTTAAATTGCACTTAAATGCCCAATAGTGTCGCCAACATTGCACTTTAATGTCCCATATATTAAAGTCATGCACTGAAATGTCCCAACGTATTTAAGTGTGATAGATAAATAACCTAAATTTCAAAATCTTGCATGTTGGTGCCCTCTTGTTCACCTAATGTTTCACGTTAGGATCCTCTTGTTTACGCAATGTTGCACATATATACCCTTAGTTTGTAAATTACTTCATTTAAATACCCTAAAACTTCTAAAAGTTTCACTTTAGTCCCTTTGCTATATGATATTCTTGAATATGCAGAGAAAAGTTAACGTCGTATGAATTTTTATTTATTTTTACTATGGGGCATTCATTTGCAACATTTAAATACTTTGAAGTACTTTTTTGCTCAGTTTTAAAATATAGGTTACTTAAATAAAAGGATGGTTTAGGCATGTAAGTGCAATTTAGCCTAAGACATACTATGTAACACATGATATCACCCAACGCCACATGTTTACTTTAGCCTAATTGCGGAAAATGGTAAAAGATGATGATGACATCTACTTTGTGAAGAGTAATCATCCTATCAGAGCCTCCCGCATAGTGTGAATGGTTCTAAGCCATGTGATAACAAATAGAGAGGCAGTGACCTAATTTCACTGCCCCCATGTGGCTCTCAGAACCCCGCACCGTGCGAGGTTTTGAGAGGATGATTACTCCTTTCTGAAGTCTTGGACAAGTGTCGGATCATGAGGATTTTTTTAGAAGGATGATGATAGGAAAGTGAATGGGTGCAAGGTGACAGAGCAAATGTTACTCAAGGAGAAACAAAAAGAGGAGGTTAAAGATGTCTCACATGTTCAAACTTGTATTCGACGTGATAAAAAATCATATATAAAATGAACACGCGAGGTAATTTTCATTAAAAGAGGTTTTGTATCACATGTCTAAAGATCAATCCGATACCCACAAATGCTTTTGATACTTAAAAAAAATAAAGCAAAAACGTATAATTTTTCTTGTGCTTTGGGGAACCTGTTATGAGGATTTTCACAAATTTTTTTTAATATGGCAAAATTTATAAAAGAGGACGCTTCATAGAAAAATCATTAAAAAAATTCATTAGTGATTTTAAACTAGTATAAATAGGAAAATTTGGTGTGAGTAACTAAAAAATCCGATAGGATATAATGAGTATGTGGTTGCGGCTCAATTTGGCTAAATAGCTACTAAGAGATGGACAATTTGTGAGGCTCACCCTACTCGTCACGTTAAAATGCGTAGACCTAACATTTCTATCTGTAACACCCGTGATTTTCGATATGTATTTCTGTATATTCGATACGTATTTTATCTAAAAAAAATACTTTGATACGTTTGATACGTATTTTTTATATATTAAGATACTAGATGGTATTTTACCCGTTCTGTAATACC
>JBAKGM010039887.1:0-18383 GCA_037177215.1 Asparagus racemosus
GAACTTTAATTGCCATTTTCGACCCAGTTTCAGCCAACTGGCTGAAACTAGGTCGAAAATGGCAATTAAATCTAAAAAGGGTTGTTTTATACAAATAAATTCCTGAAAGGGTCTATTTTGAAAATTAGTCCGAGAATAATAATGATAATAGTAGAGGAAAAATTTTGGATGACTGAATTAAGTTGTTGCGTGAGGAAATAATCGGAGGCACCTTGCTCATTTTGTAGCATCAATCATCAACCTTAGCCTATGTTTCCATCGCGAGTTTATCCTTGTAATCTTCACAACACCCCGGGATCTTAGTCACAGTTCCATCTTCAGCAACCCATTCCTCACTCTTCGGTAAATTCTTCCAACGCTTCGGCCAAGGCATCGAGACTCTGCATGTCCGAGTGATTCGCAGGCTCGTCAAGCCAGAGAATGTGAGGCCTTGACATCGAGATCGAAGTGAAGACAACCACGAGAATGTGAGGCTCGTCAAGCAAGAGAATGGGAGCCCAAACTTGCCGAGCTATGCACAACGGCCTCTTGCTTACTGCACCCTTCTTGCTCTGGATGAAGACGGAGCAGATATTCGACAGCATTCTCATCCGTTGTCAAAAGATCGACAAAATGCTGCGAATACCTCCCCATTCTTAACTTGTGGCTTCCCCAGCATTACTACACCCTTCTTGCTTACTACCCTCGTCCCCATGTCGATGCACACATCCGCATCCGAGAGCCTGAAATTTAACTGCGCTCGGTTTTAAAAACTTTAGGCCCTATTTGGCAAAGGTTTAAGGACGAGAGATTAACAAAAAAGGGCTAACATAGTCCATTGGATAACCCCGAAGATTAAATTGTTAACCCGCTAAGTAAGAGTTAGTTTAACGTTTGCGATCATTTTTACTATTCGGGAATAATGAACATTTTGAGTATTTTCTTTATAAATAGAGGTGCTAACTCTTAATCCTCCCAATAGGAGTATTATTAAACCCTCAATTGGAAGGGTTAACTCATTTTAACCAGTCTAGAAGGGTTATCTTAACCATTGTGCATTTTTTGTGTTTAGCAAATTATGGAAGGTTAACCTACTTTAACCCTTGCATAGATTTTTTATGAGGGTATACCACTGCAAGTTTTTAGAACTCTAGAGTATATAAGAGCTGGCAAAAACAAATGAGGCTATATAAGTGCAAAGTACAAGAAACTATAGGGTATTTAGGTGCAATTAAGACGAAATCTTTTTATTGACCGGAAACAATGCAATGGGGGTTGTTTTCTTTTTTTTTTTTTGAAAATACATTATAAAGTTTGAGGGTATACCATAGGTTGGATTTAAAAAGAAGTCATATGGGTTAGGATTGGGTATTATTTTCAGTTAATAACCCTTTATCCTTTAAAATAAAATAGTAACATGGCTGGTTCAAATTTTTAGGGGATATTAGTGGGGACTATTTAGCCCATTAAATCATATTTTAATGAGAATTGCTCCAGTTCGCCATTTGATAGATTTTTAAAAAAAATTTTTAATAAACTTTTTTGGTAGGCTATTATATGGAAATATTAAAGGAAAGTAAACTAAGAAATTTATGGAATTCATCTACTATGGAAATTTTGAAAGAAAAGAGATGAAAATTAGTTATTGATTTATAACCAATATGGAAAATCAGTTTTTATCATAATTTTCAATTCCTAAAGTACCCTTAATCTTTTTTGGAAGTTCAACATAATTACGAAACTAGATATGGAAGAGTTGCAAGATCCCATATCCTAAAATTGAGGGATGTGAGAGAGTTAATTGAGGGGTGTGAGAGAGTAAATTGCGGCTCAAAATTAAGAAATAGATGTGGTACTAAAAAAAATAGTTGGTGGACGGAAATTGTGAAAATATATTTTTTTTCCTTGACAATTACACTCTTCTTTAGTTGAACTTTTAGCACGAACCACAAAGTTGATGATTCAGATAAAGAAAAAATTGTTAAAAAATGCAAAAATCCAGCAGTTGTATAATAATGTAGAAAAGAACATATGCTTAATTACTTATTAAAGAAAATTTATCATAAGAACGTCAATTGTATAATAAGGTAGAAAAGAAACACATGCTTACATATTAAAGAAATTAAATCATAAGAACTTGTGTCGATATGTTGTTAACAATGTATACAGAAAATTTATGACTCATGCCATCTTGTCCCTCATCTTAATGTTCTTGAGGCAACAAAATCCGTACTACATTAACAAGTATCCTCTAGATAATCAAAATTAGTTCTACAAGTATATACATGGTTCATTAAAATCTATACCAAGAGAGCATGTGTCCTGGTCACTAGTTTTTGCAAAAGAGAGTGCACAAAAGAGTAGCTAGGCCTCAATGTTGCTGTTCTTGATGTAGATTTCCAAAACTTTTTCCCCCCTTAAATCAGTTTGCTAAGATACTGAATATAGTTTGTATGCGCAATTAAAAACTGATATGAGAACAATAGAGAAAGAAAAACATATGACTACAATTTTCCTTATCTATCAACCGTCACCACTTTTTTATTTCATTAACACCAACGATTACATATGAATACATGCACAAAGTGGATAATTTCAGCCATCAAATTTATTACCAAGCTGAATAAAAGAATAAACAAATTGGCTTACAAAAATTGCGAATGCGCAAAATATTTTTAACTTACAGATACTAGGCCTCTCTTGGTGTCAGATTTCAGCGCTTCTGCTCACAAGTCCTTCCGTCGAAGAACTCTCCAAGCATTCGATCTAGATCTTCAGCAGTGTATCTTATATATTTCCCAGGATTCTTCCCATTCTCAATATTTGGCCTAAAAGCGGGGAAATGGAGCAAAACAAGAACTGCAGTTTATAAGTAGGCATTTTATACATAAACGAATAAAAATGGAACATATTTTAAATTTTGCCCTAGCAGATACTTTCTTATATGAAAAACACTTCCATATGCATATAGGGAACTCAATTTATGCTATGATCGATAGGCACCTTCTGAAATCTACGCTATAGTTGTGTTAAAAGATCTCTGCCACTGAATCAAAACTTCGAAGTTGTTGTGAGATTGAGGGTTATAATTTCTTGTTTTTGTCATATTAGACACCCAATCTTTGCTACTTCCATATTAGAACTCAAATCTTTATATTTATAAACTAGGCCCCAAAATCTTCATATTTGTTACAAATGAAGGAGTTATTTAAAACAACTTAACAGATTTGGGATGTAAATTAAAAACTTGGGGGTGTTATTTAAAACAACTTAATGGACTCAGTCACTCAGGGGTCTAATTTAGAAATACAAAGATTTGGGGATCTATTATGACAAAACCCTACAATTTTACACTTTAACATAGCCCACGGTTGAGCATCGTCTTATGGCCCGATACATGCACTCATGCAGCATATTTTTCTTTTTAAATCTGTTTTGCGTTCACAACAATGAGATGTGACTCTAGGTTGCTTTGCTTTTAAATGCCTCTTCTACTACACCAGAACTCTGAAGTTGTGGTGAGGGTTGAGGATTATAATTTTACAATCTAACATGTTATAATATTAATGGTAACCCTTATTATAATTTTGCTGCAGTGAAAAGGACCTTTAACATGTCACTACAGAAACTCAGGTTCAAATCACATGTAAAGTGGATAAAAAAGAATTACCAGTCCAACTCATGAAAAGGGCATTCAAATTGTAGAGGCATGTCAGTATAAATGATAAACTCTCACTTACTGTACCTTGATATTTTTGGTGCAGAGGAAGGGACTTTTAACAAGTTGTAAACTGGCATTGTTAATAACACAGTCTACCGGATGAAAATTAATGAATGCATAATAGAACTTGTAGATCAAATGATACTAACCCAAAACGTTTCGCAAAAGATCTGTACGCTGGTAATAGAACTTCAGCAACTGCAAGTCTCAAAGACTCGCGCAACTCAGGATCTGGTACAGTCCACTGGCACTGCCTTTGATGAAGCTCCTCAAATTGCAAGTTAAATGACTTGAACCTGACAAAATTATAGCAAGAGTAAGTTCGAGGTTCACTAATTAAAGAAAAATTAAGATGGTTATCTTCAAAAAAATTCCTAATTACTACTGTTGTTGACCTATCCTTTACTCCTGCTCTCGACAGTGTACTAGCGTTGCTCATGTCACCTGAACCAGGAACAGAAAGGCACTGCAGTATCTGCATAACATGAGCAAAAAGTAGAACAATTTGAAAAGAAATAAGATGAAGAAAAAATTAGTACAAGTTGAAAAGAAATGCGCTTATAGTAAATGGAAGCTTTTGACAGTACAATGCTTGAATAATTTTAACGGCTTGGTGCAAGGATAGGAGTTAATTAAAACTCGTATCAGAAATCAAGCCTGATTGATCCTTATCAAACCAACATCTGCTAGTTCACAGTTCAAAGTTCTAACGAAACAAAAATTTTCACTAATCAATGTATTCTTTAACATGGAAAAAATCATTATAAAAGGTGCAATTAAAATGTCATTTAGGACCATACCACATTATTCCTAAAACAATAGCATCATGAAAACTGTACACTCTTCCAGTGCTAGATTTTCTGTTGTCATTTGACAGGAGAAGAAAGTTTTACCATCTGCCGATTAAGGGGGAAAAAGATAATGATATTGCGCACAGTATAAACATGAAACATAACGATGACAAGCAAGCGATTCACATCAGTGAGGTTCTAATAGTATTTTGAATATAACAAAGTTACCAATAAACCTGAATAATATACTATATACTGGTTCTAAGTAAGCTTGAGTTTTGTCACCTTTGCCCAAGCAACTCTCTTATACTGATTTGCATTTTGCTGCACAATCCTTCGGTGTCTCTGAACCCAGTCATCACCCAATAAATCCTTTGCTTCAGACCTGAAAACAACAGAGTTTTCTTAACCATTTCATATCACATGTTAATTTAATTTAGGGTTAAATATGGCTAGACCCCTTGACCTATCACCCAATCGTAGAAAACCCCTCTATAGTCATATTGTTGCAGATAGTCCCCTGAATGAAGATTCTTTGACTCTTTTACTCTCAGGAGGTCTATTTGTCAAAAGAGTCAGAAACTTTCCTTAAGGGGTCTATCTGCAACATTAGAACTACAGGAGGTTTATCCACAATTGGCGATAGTAAATGGGGTCTATCTGCAATTAACTTAACTGACTAACAACATACCGCCGAACTGATCTGACTATGTAGTGAATGTTATTCATAAGGAATAGGTACGTAAGAGCAGGGTCTTTATACTGCTTGGATTTTCCATCCAGGTTGGTCTGAAGAGCTTGCATTATCCGTGTTGTTACAACTGCCAGTTGGGACTCTGAATCTTCCCCAGTTTCAAACTCTTTGAAAAGCAGCTTCAGTGTTGACTGATAGCTGTCGATAACGATCAATGCATTTATCGAATGAGTATGTGTATATGTAAACATCTTAAATTCAAGTTTATAAGAAGGGTTAAAGGCATCTAACTTATGCCTGCGCAAAACATAGATCAGGATATAAAAACCATTGATCAAGTTGTTTTCGGAACAAAATGATGACAAAGAAAAATTATTAAGATGAAAACTTACTCGAAGAGAAACTTGACATAATTAATCACATAACTAGTCAAAGGGTGCACAGTTCCATCAAGCACAGCTGTTTTCGTAGCATCCTTTTCAACTGCTTCCTCAAAATCACCAAAGGTTTCTTGAGCAGTCTGCGCTAAGCGCTTCGTCAGAGCAAGAGAAGCTTCTCTCATCTCAGAACAAGCCTTGCCCTCAAAAATTGATTCAATCTGGTGAATAGTTTGAGTGCAGCTAGATTAATACACTGCAGTTAGTTGCTTAGGAGAAAACAGATATGGAACCATCAAGCAAGATTTATACTGTGTTGATGTAAATATGTATGTTCAGAGTGCGGAATTGTAAAAACAGATGAAGTTACGTATTAAAAAAAAAATCCTACCCGTTGCTCTCTTGACTCTTGAAAGAAATTTCAAATATTCCTCCTTGTTAGTGTACGTTGCATCAGGCTGAACAATGTTGAATCTGTGACTTTTTTTATTGTTTAGATTCTTGATATGGTTCATGATTGTTTCAGGGAATAAAAAAAAAAAAAAAAAAGCTGAATTTAGCAATTAATCTCAACCTTATTTCTACTCCTTCAACTCTCTCAAGCCATCTTAGAGCTCCCTTGTTTTATAGGTTTTGACTTCAGAAGGGAAATATTTAATTATTAGAAGGCGCAAATATTAACTTTGACATGAATGTAGAACACCATTTACCAAAAAGGCAAGAGCTCAAAGCTTGACTTAGAAAAAAGAATTCAGTAAACTTAACATGAAAGGATTGAACACACCTCTGGATGCAGCTCATGCATTATCTCATACATGTCCAAAAGCACAAACAACTTTTCCGGAGATCTTTTACTTTTAGCAATAGACTCCCCAAAACTAAGAAGCACCAAAACACTGTCTGCAGTTACTTCAGCAAAACAATAATCCTTCAGATTATTATCAACACCCTCAAAAATCTGGTCACAGATTTTTCTTTCTGCAGCAAACAGCAGTTTGACCTGTTTCATGCACAGTCAAATTAATGGGAAAAACATACAGACAGTGGCATTGATTTCATATATAAAATACTTACAGCAATTCGCATGAAATGGATCCAATTCCCAATTTTTGCTTCTAATACTTCCCACTGCATCTTTGCCACATCATCTTTACCAAGTTTCTCCACTCCCAATTTTCGAAGGCTCAGTTCTAAAGTCGAAGCACGGGTCTCTCTGAATGCAACAGGAAAAGATAAAGCTTAAGATTCATGATTAGGACGCAATTGCACATATATGTCTGGTAACAAAGTAAAGTTTGACAGAATGTAACTTAAAAGGTGAAGTTAGATGTGATTCTAAGAGATTGTGATAAATGGTTCAAATGTAGAGTAAGGTCATATATTCAATCGAAGAAGAAACACTACAAAAAATACCATTCCTAGACATTACACACGATAGTCATATTCCGTGAGTTTCATTGTATAATTTGATTCCACATAAATGCTCCTTCCCCAAGTAGTAAACATCGGTTTAACTATCGTAACTATAAACCTTACAATAACTTGTAGATATGTAACTTAAATCCTTTGTGTATCCTTATTATCAGCAAGTTATGACAAACTCCTTAAAATAGTTGATATCACCTACCACTACTACATGTCTATTGGCATAATTTACTTGCCTTGTTTCTGTTTTCTTTTGATGTGAACAATGAATATGATGTGCTCTCCCATAAAAAGAGGGGATTATGCATCCTATAAATGAAAAAGCATAAAAAATTAGAGAAAGGGTAAATTTAGCCAAGCCACAAAAATTTCCGATGAAGATCTTGTATGAGTTTATCTAAACAAGAAGGAATTACGCACTCCCCTGTGGAATTAACTTCCTTTAAGCATGTGTTATAAATGTTTCAATATCTGGATTAAAAGAATAAAGATGTAGAGAATAGAATAACATTTATAAACTCATACAAAAATGCCAAGAAAATTAAAGTTGTTCACAGTAATAAGTCTTTAAAGCAACTGTAATTTCTTACACAAAATATTAGGCACATAACACAGTAGCCCCTACTTCCTACTCAATAGTACCATCAATTATTGAATCTCAGAACTGAATTAAATCAAAACAATATGTAGATGCATAGCCATCCTGAAAATTCATACCGGTAAATCTTTAGACACTGTTGCTGGTTTCCTGCTAGAACCATTTGTTGAGCTAGGTCATGCAACAATGGCAAAATTCTTGGAGGAATGAGAGTTGGTGGTTTGTATATAGCATTTTCTATGCTCTTGGCGTGGTGATCAGATTGATTAGATGATGCACTTTTAGCACCTTCACCTTCAGCTGGTGGCCGTAAAGAGTTAGGAAGGCACTCAATAAGGCAGTCAGGTTCCATAGGCTTGCTAAAAAACAGAGGAGAAACAACTTATTGAAGAGAGTCAAAAAGATCGCAAAAGAGTAATCCGTTATGATAATTTATGACAGATTGAATATATATCATGCAGATCGAAATCCTCGAGCACTATAACGTATAACTATGGTGAAATTCAAGTAGTAAATTCACAAAAAACTATTTGTATCAGACGTTGACCCTAACGTATAATAAGTTCAAGTGCATCTCCAGACTCCAAATCGTAATACTAGATTTATCTAACGGGTATCATCACATAAGATGGAATTTTCTATCAGAAGGAAGTTACAGAGAAGTCAGTAAGCCTTACATGTTTACAAAGATTATGTGGTCACATAGATCATAATACTAGTCCAGAATATAATTTTATAATATAATAGAATTTGATAAGGAGTTTGTGCATGATGCATTCATTCGCTTATTCCTTATGAGCTTTTGTTTATTCCTATAACACTTCACTTTTTCATCTTTCCCGTCTGTGTAACTCTAGTACTTTTAAATTATTTTCTTCTTCCGTACAAATGAAATAGAATCTGATCCCAGACTTGGTTTGGTATGAATCATGTTTTACTAAAGAAAACGAGCAAATTACAGCTCGATATTTGCTTATTTGTTTACTGAAATCTATAACAAACATGGGTCAAGCTAGAAGGTGTCCACATTTTCTCGAGTAAATTAACGTTGTTCATTGGAAGTTTTCTCACTTTTGCATCGACATTGACAACAATTATTATTATTGTTATTACTTACTTACTTTGAGAGAGGCAAAATTGCTTATAGAAACCAACCTGTAATTAGCTAGAAGTTGCTTGAACTCCTCATCGAGCTTCATGATAGCCTTTGCTAGCAAACTGTTGATGTGATTTAGCACCGCATCACTCTTAAAATTTTTATTTGAGCTAAAGAATTTGACATTAGATCTCAGCTGTTCAACTGCCTCCAAATAGCTCTCAAGATCCTCATGTGGCCCCTTCAGAATTTTAGCCTCAGCCTAGAACACCAGAGATTATCAGACTAGCTATAATTAATTGCTGTGAGAATTGAAGGTAATATTTCGATCATTCTGAGCTTTCGCGCACATACGAGAGCTGTGTTCAGCTTGCAGGCCCATAACCTAATTTCGATCCACTTAAAGATGAGCAGACTGAAATTGAAGCCTCAGTAGTTACAAAGAATATAATTAACCATCTCATTTAACAACACTGCATTCTCATGGAAATGTCTGAAATTCCCATGTAAATTAAAGGGATAAAGGAATCAAAGGTACCAAATACTCATGGAATGAAAGTTTGCCTGAAAAATTTTGATTTTGAGTTGGCTTAGTTAAAATTGAAACTTTTACACTCCATGATTCGGCTCAAATGTAGCGGGAGCTGAAGTATTAGTTCCAATCCTAACTATAAAAAAGAGCTACCTATTACAATATACTAAAACAACTGTCACTGGTTGCAATAATGCGACAAGGGATGACTATTTTTAGTCTTTTATGTTTCTCGAAATACTATTTATCACACACTATTAAGCTTGCCTTTTTCAGATTTCTTATACCATGTACCATCATCTCTACACCAATCATATCAATCATTATCCCCACACCAATCATGTAAAAATTCAATAACTGCCCCCCTTAATACGCCACTTCGCATCTCTCTAATCCGCGTGCATTGCACAGAAAACAAACTAGCAATTCATGACAAGCTTCAAATGGTATGGAAAAAATGTCCAAAAAATTTACGCTGCGAAGGGGACCAAACCTGCCGAGAGAGATCAAACTGGCGCAGAATCACCCCGGCCGACTTCAACGACCTATCAATGTTCTCGTGTGCGAGCCTAATCGCATGCGTCCGAACCTAAAACCACAATCAAAGAGCTCAAATCCAAAATTTCAAACAAAAGGGGGGAGAAAACAAATTTTGCCCAAAAATTCAAGAGTTCAGATCAAGCATTCAACCTGAGTAGGCCGCATTGCCGCCTCGAGGGCGGAGAGCCGGTGATCGAAGGATCCGAGAATGGTGACCATGCTATCGGTGTTAGTTTGGCTCTTCTGAAGAGATTCTCTCAGTAAGCTCGCTCTCTCAATTAGGGTTTCAACTGGCCCCATTCCCCCCCTTTTTTAAAATTAAATTAATTTTCTTCTTCTGTGTTTTTGATTTTTGAAGAGGGATTTTCCGTTGGAAGAGGCGAACCGTTAATGGAAGTTGGCGTGTTTTTGTTAGAGGGTGCTGCGGGTTGAGGGAATGACCCGATAACCCGATAGGATTCCGACCCGAGTTTTTGGCTTTTGGATCCGAAAGACTGGGGATTGGTAAGCTGTTGCAGTTTGATGAAGAGTTTTTACATTTTCATCCTGGTGATAATTCATATTTTACAGTTTAGAACATCTTGACATTGCTCTAAGGACTAAAAATGAATGTAAATTTTAAATCCATATTCGAATTTCCTTCGCCGATATAAATTCGTACTAAAAATGTTTGTTTTTCCTTTGAAAAAACTAGATTGATATGTCACATTACTAAAAGCAAAAACTTGTGCGCTTGAAGATTGCATGTTTAGTTCCATTTTTTTAGATTAACGTAATTATTATATCGTGTTAAATTGCTCTTAATCTCAGCATATATTGCAAGAATAGTTTCTTCAAAAATAATCCAAACGCCAAAACTATCAAGTTGAAATTTATTTACCAAAAATAAAAAATAAAAAAAATTCAAGTTTTTTTAGATTAACTGAGGGAATGAAATAGTATAGATGGATAGAGTGGTACCTCTTTCTTGCCATTCAAACTGGAAGGTTCTACTTAGGCGTATAAGTTATGAAAATGTGAAGAATGGAGAAATGCATGCAAAAATTCACTCTTATAGATATTTGCATACAAATATGTTTATTATACTTAAACATGTTTCGTATAATTCTTTGCAGATATTCTTGGCCCATAAATTTTTATGATTAAGCTTATCTGCAGAAGTGGGGGAGAGCTAGTAGTTGATTGTTAAACTCCAACATAAAATAAAAAAAAAAGATTGACAGAAGTTACAGTTAGAAGGTTAAAAAGTGATTTTATTGATTTTAGTTCCACAAATATAGCGGAGTTTGGAAGCCATAACAAGAAATTATGTGAACTGACATTATGAAAACAAGAAATTTATTTGAGTGTAAAGTAAATTTCCTGAAACAATGCTCATCAACAAAAGACTTCTTTCTTGATTGTTACATAAATTAACTTCAAAACAAAACGTTACGAGCTTGCAAGAAACTGAACAAAGACTCCTCTTGATTGTTACATCCACGGCTTACATTGATTCTCAATACTGCAAAAAAAGTTAATTTGATCATTATTCTCTGACAATAATCTTTAAAGGATATCAAAATTTAGAACAAAAGAAATTTAATCTATTCTTCCTTACTCTGCAGCTTCTAGAACAACACGGCCAGGCCATTTCGCGCTATTTTTCTTGTCTCTGCATTTCCTTCTCTCTTTCTTTGAATACTTCTTAAACTTTGCAGATTTCCCCAACATTTCAACTTCCTCAATCACAAGATCAAGCTTCGCAACTGTTGCAGCAGGGGGCTTCACGGACACAAAAGATGTCTATACAGAGTGGATAATAACAACACTGAACATGCACAGTGAACACAAAGAAAACATCACACAAGGATTTAACGTGGTTCGGTCCGTATGACCTACGTCCACGGGCGAGAACAGCAGAGAACTTTCACTAATCAGAGGAGAATATTACAAACAGGGAACCACTCTAATATCTCCCTGAACTCTCAAGGAGAATAACACTCAGAAGAAAAAACTCTTTTTCTCTTCTCTCCTTTTTCTTTTCCTTCCTCTCTACCTCTCTCTTTTCTTTCTCTGTCCGATGTGTTAAACCCTCTCCCCTCACCCCCCTTATATAACCATAAGAAAATAATAAAAAAATGGAAAAGGGTTGGTGACACAGTAGAGGGTTGGGTGAGGATTTAAAGTCAAATATTCACAGCAACCATCTCTAAGAGCAACGAAGCACATGCTGCGAGTGGTAGATCATTTGAGAACTCAAGGTTACGTATCACAATCATGCTCAGTTGTGGCCTCATTACTTTCTGGTTACCTGATTCTTTCGGTATATCTTCTTGTTTTCTGCTATCTTCTCTACTGTAAATGCCAGATTGCAAGAAGAATGCATCAAGGTAATAACTTTAGAGATATCATAAATATTGCACAAAAATAGTGTTAAGTTGGAACTTTTTTTTTTTGGTTAATGGAATGAAGATAGCACATTCAAATTTTCGGAAGCTACATCTTTAATTGGTTGGTTGCTTAAATTTTTGCATGCGAAGTCTTTATTTTCTGATTTATTTAGCTTCACGGTAGAATTCATCAATTTTGCAAATTGATCAGTTCTAGATGCAAACCATGTGGAGTTTTTCTTAATGCCATGCTAAGATTAGTAACCTTCATGATTGAGCAACTATAGTTTCTAGTTGCCAACTTTGTTTAATTCCAGGCACATATATGGAGACTCTAATATTAGACTATATTCTTTTTTGTGTTTAATGTGAAAGTTCATCCCAATAACCAGCTAAATATTACAAAATTCAAATAATATTACGAGGGAAGGAGCCTTAGACCAACCATGTATCCTTGAGATTATTTGTTACTTCAGAGGAGAGAATGAATGCTGCATCATTGAATGAATCTCGACTAATCATCATTACTATAAAATTTCACATAATTAATGATAAATTAACCATATTTTTAGCGCATTGGATACAACCAATAGAAAAGGGACCTGATCTTGGCAATGATCTGGAATTTTATATGAGGGGATGAATGAGGATTAACCATAATTTGGATACAATATGAGGGGATGAATGAGGATTAACCATAATTTGGATACAATTAGCAGAGAAAGAACCTAAATTATATTTCTATTCTTAGAGATTCTTGTTCATGCACTCCATTATTTCTCTACATGCATCTCTTCTATATATACTTCATCAAACTTGTGAAGGAATGACATCCATTTCTAGTTTGTAGAAGGCATGTAGTCTCATTGTTTAGGATACAAGAGCTCCAAAATCATCTCTCTATTCTCTATTAAAATATTGAACCATGGACTTCTTCGTTTCCTTTGAATGTCTAAACTCCCTAGGCTCTCTCGCTTCTAATGGAATGAAGTTATATTTCACTGATATCGTTTTTCAAAGTTTTGTATTTTCTTTCAATAGGTTAGAATATTTCTTTTTTTGCGGTTTATTATTTATTTTGATGGGTGAGATGGGATCAAATACTTCTATCATTGTTTTTGTAAAAAGGGATGTTCCGTGGTCTCCTTTCGAGATCGTGGAACATCCATCTTGACATTCTGCATCGTGCTCAGTAGAATGTCTAGCCTTAGGGGATAAGTATGGGAGTGATATGTCTCTTATTAGGATGAGAATTAGAATTTAGGATGCTGCAAAAATTTCTTTTACTTCTTCTGTCGAGGAGAGTGAGTAGTATGTTGACAAGAATAGGCAAATTATTCATAGCAAATTTCTCCAAGGGAGGAGGAAGAGATCCAGAGTAATCAAAATTGGGTTCCTACCAATCTGTAAGTGCCTTTACTCTTTTGTTACAGTATTTTTTATTATTGTTTTTTGCATTGTTGATCATTAATATTATGTGCTTATCATTTGCAGCATAGTTGTCTTTATTATAGCACCGAAAGCTGCAGAATACAGAAACAAACAGGCAATGACCGTCAAAGATTCGTCGAGCTCTTGGAATAAAGTAAATGAAAGATAAACAAGGATGCTTCTCTTGCTTCCTTCTTGTTGCTGCCATTGTAGTTGTAATACTGTCGCAGTTACCATCAAAGCTCTGTACACGTTTTTTTTTTTTGACAGTTTAAAGATAAAGTTCCGAAGTTTTACTTTTTTCTCTAAATTCTTTGTTCTTAAAAAAGATGTACATCTTGGTTGCGATAATTGTGTGCAGTATAGTGAGAGGAATATTGTAAAATTGATTCACTGTGAGATCTCTGTCTCTCTATCGAGTCTGTAGTTGTGTTGTGAGGATTGTTATTATTATTATTACGACTTTGAATAGGATTTTTATTATAAGCTTATGCTGAGAAGATGAGGAGAGCTAGTTGTTCACTGTTGAACTCAAACACAAAAATAACATGGTTGATAGAAGTTACAATTAGTACGTTAGCAGTTGATTTTATTGATTTTAGTTCCACAAACATAGAGAACTTTGGAAGACATAATAAGAAGTTATGTGATCTAAATTATGAAAACAAGAAACTTGAGTGCAGTCAGAATTTGAGAGTGCTAAGTAAATTTCCTGAAACAATGGGAAGTTTCGAGTGTGCAAGAAACTGAAACAAAGACTCCACTCTTCATTGTTACGGCAACGACTTTGCTTGGTTCTCAATACAGCAAAAAAAACTAATTTTATGATCATTTTCTAAAACTTCTTTAAAAGAGATAAAAATTTAGAACGAAAGAAATTTAAGCTAGTTTCCTTTACTCTGCCATTTCATGCTATTTTTCTTGTCTCTTTGTTTCCTGCTCTCTTTATTGGAATACTTCTTAAACACTACAGCTTCCCCCAAAACTTCAACTTCCTCGATCACAAGATCAAGCCTCGCTACCATCTCTATGAGCAACGAAGCAAATGCTGCGAGTGTAGCGCATCTGACAACTCAAGGTTACGTATCACAATCATGCTCAGTTGTGGCCTCATTACTTTCTGCTGAGCTGAATCTTTCAGCGTATCTTCTTGTCTTCTACTTTTTTGATTATCTAGCCCCTTGCTTTTCAAATGGAAAAGTGTTTCGGGGGCACTGGCTTTCTCAGTGGAAGGGAATTTCTTGGGGCCGAGAAAGACCAGAGGTTGGGATTTTATGGCTAGGTCGAGGTCTTGAAGGGCTCCGTGGAGTTGGTCTGAGAGAATATTTGGACGGCAATGGCGGTGGTTTTTCATGCCGACAGTGAGCTGGTTTAGGACTTTATAGACTTCTGCAGCGAGTCAGGTGCGGGGTTCTTTAAACTGAGACCGAAGAGATTGTGGAGCATAGGAGAAAGAGAGATCATGATCACAGTAACTAACTTTTGAGTTGTTCATATATAACAGAGAATATATAGTGCATATTTACATGTGAAACAACAAAGGACCTAAAACATTCTACTTTCTGCTTTCTTCTCTTCATTAGATGTCAGATAGCAAGAATACTGTGTCAAGGTATTACGTTCTAAATTTTCTAGAACATAAATTAAGATTACACAAAGTTCTAAAAATGTTACTGAGGGATGGAACCTTAGATCAACCATATCCTTGGCATTATTTGGCTACTTGAGAAGAGAGAATGAATGTCGTATCATTAAATGGATGAGGACTAATAATCATTACTATAAAATTATACAAAATTAATGACAAATTAACCATGTTTCTTAGTACATTGGATACAACCAATAGAAAAGGAAAGCAATCAACCTTATCTTGGCAATGATCTGCAATTTGATAAGAGGGAATGAATGGGGATTAACCATAATTTGGATACAATTACTAGAGAAAGAACCTATACTATATTTCTATTCTTAGAGTTTCTTGTTCATGCACTCCATTATTTCTCTACATCCGTCTCTTCTATATATAATGCATCACATTCTTGAAGGAAGGCTAGGAAGCACATCCTTTTTCAGTTTGTGGAAGTCATGTAGTCTCATTGTTTTAGGATACAAGAGCTCCAAAATCACCTCTCTATTCTCTATTTCATATTGAATCATGGACTTCTTAGTTTCCTTTCGATGCCTAAACTCCTTAGGCTCTCTAGCTCCTCATGCAAGGAAGTTATTTTTCATTGACATTGTTGTTCTTCTAAGCCCTTTACTTTATTTCAATAGTTTAGAGTATTTCTTTACTTTCTGTTTATTGTTCGTGTTGATGGGTGGGATGGGATCAAATATTGTAGTTATTAATTTCTTAAGTACGGATGTTCTATGGTCTCTTCTTGAGATCGTGGAACATCCATCTTGACGTTCTGTGTCATCCTGAACAGAATGTCTAGCCTTAGGCGATAAGTACGAGAGTGATACGTGTTTCTTGTTAGCATTAGAGAGTTTAGGAAACTACAAAAATTTCTTTTACCTTTTCTATTAAGGAGAGTGAGTGGTAAGTTAATCATGGGCAAATTATTAACAGCAAATTAGTCCAGGAGAGGAGGAAGAGATCTAGAGTAATCGGAATTGGGTTCCTAACAACTGGTAAGTGACTTTCGATCTTTTCGTTACAGCGTTTTATTATTATTTGCATTATTCATCTTTAAAGTTATGTTTCTTTAATCATTTAAAGCATATGTGTTCAGGTTACGATATTGCATTGGAAGCTGCAGATATAACAACCATCAAAGATTGGTCGAGCTCCCAAAAATGAAGTTATGCTAATGAAAGATGAACAAGGAATATTTCTCTTACTCTTATCTATATTTCAAGACCAAATTCTATAATTTGCCTTTTCCTCTAAATCCTTTGTTCTTAAAAAATGTACACATCTTGGTTTTGATAATTGCGTGCATTAAAGTGAGAGGAATGAAGTTAAGTCTAGACTGACTGTGAAATGCACGCACGTCTCTCTCATGGGCCTGTATTTGTGTTGTGAATGTGAATCTAGTTGGTCTTCTGGAATTTCAGAAAGCACAGTTCATTCTCTGTAATATGTTGCATTTCTTCGATGAGGAATGAAAATATTTTAAGGCTACGGGTGCAAGTTATAAGATTAGAGGGCTGTAAAATGCAATTTATCCAAATTCTTTTAGGGAATTGCCCCCCTAGTTTGAATATGGATCCGCTCCTGCAGCGCACATGAATATTTTGATAGTAAACTCATTTAACTCGAGTAATAAACAGCCTGGGTGGATATTTTGGTTACATCTTTATTAGTACAAAGCATAAATTTTATGGCATGAACTGTATCCAATGGTTTGCTTGCAAATATTGATATTTCGTAAGTCTTAGTGGGACCTTATATTTCAAGAAATCCTTGATCATATCATCATTGAAAATTTAATGAAATAATTCAATCTTGCACTCAATTGAAGTGGTAGGAGATCGATTCATCAAGTAGCATGCCGTGCTTATGGCCTCCGCCCAAAACTCCTTACCTAAACTCGCAGTAGAAAGCATACACCGAGCCCTTTCGAGTAGTGTCTAATTTGCCCTTTCGGCAACACTATTTTGTTGTGGAGTGTATACAACTGTCTTATGACGAACAATCCCTTCGGCCTTGCAAAAGCTATCAAACTCACGGTTATAAAATTCTAAACCATTATCGGTTCTCAACCTCTTCACCTTTCTTCTGGTTTGCTTTTCCATAAGAGACTTCCATTCTTTAAAGTTTTTGAACACTTCACTATTCTCTTTCAAGAAATAATCCCAAAGTTTCCTTTAAAAATCATCAATGAAAGTGAGCATATAACGGGAACCATTACCTTTAGATGGCACTTGAGAGGGCTCCCAAAGGTCTGAATGAATGTAATCTAATGTTCTCTTGGTCGAATAAATGGCCGTCGAGAAGTCAATCTCTTTTGCTTGCCAAGTACACAATGCTCACAAAACTCCATATTACATGTGTATTACCCGCACAATAAGCCTCTCTTACTCAAGATGGTTATTCCCCGCTCGCTCATATGCCTCAGCCTCATATGCCACAACTTCGTAACATCCGCATCCGAGGGAGGAGCCGCAATAGCGACTGAGCCCATGACCGTGGAACCA
This sequence comes from Asparagus racemosus, assembly GCA_037177215.1. Lineage (NCBI taxonomy): Eukaryota > Viridiplantae > Streptophyta > Magnoliopsida > Asparagales > Asparagaceae > Asparagus > Asparagus racemosus. Next base: position 17,700 of record JBAKGM010039887.1, read on the forward strand.
TGCAAGAAATAGAGAGTTCTAAGTCTTCTTGCTCTCATAATTGTGAGAGCCCTTTTTGAAACCCGAAGGACTCCACCTTCACTTTGGAACATATATCCCTTTACTTCTAAAGAACCCAAAGAAATTAGATTCTTTGTCAAGTTAGGAATGTGCCTCACACCCGTCAACCTTTGAATTTTGCCATCAAGAAACTTGATCTTTACCAAGCTAATCCCGACAACTTTGCACAAATTGCTATTTCCCATGAGCACGTTACCTTTTGTAGGCTCATAGGTCTCAAACTAATCTCGATTTAGAGTCATGTGTTGTGATGCACCCGTATCCATAACCCAACAATTCTTGTATGTTGGTATCAACCACGCACAAAGTATTCACCGTGTCACAATTGGCCACATTGGCCTCTCCCGAAGAAGAACTTTTATCCGCCTTTTGTTTGTTCTTGAGCTTGAAACAATTGGCTAGAATGTGTCTCTTCTTCTTATAATAATTACACATGAGATTCTTGTGTCTTGACTTTAAATGGGTCCTTGAATATTTCGGGGCTTTGTCCTTCGACCTACCCCGATCCACAACCAAACTAACGCCTTGATCTCCTTTCTCTAAATTGGTCATCGCATTATCAATATGCAACTTGGCTTGCAAATACTCTTCACATCCTCAAGAGTAATATTATCTCTACTATAA
>JBAKGM010039964.1:0-18372 GCA_037177215.1 Asparagus racemosus
GCCAAGCAGAAAGAGAACTTTAAGTTCGAGATGGAGATGGCCATGCAGCAGATGCGAGAAATGCATGACCAGCAAATCCAGACACTGACCAACCATCAAGGTGAAACTAGTCATCGTAACAACATTAATCACGTTGACAGCGACACTAACGGGGAAGAAGACCACGGTGCTGCACAACCCCATGAAGAGCGAAACGCTGAGGGTAGCCAAGAGAATGCCAGCGACAATGCCATCCTAGAAAATGAGAAAATCAAAGATCTCGAGAGTAAAATCAACACCTTGATCTCTGCTCAAGAAATCAAGAAGACGGAAATACCGTGACCATACCCTAGGGAGTGGGAGTCGATCCCATACCCGTCAAAGTTCAGCTTGATCAACTTCATGTCGTTCGATGGAAAGGGGTCCCCCACTCAGCACTTAATTTACTTCAAGTCGCACTTGAGGGCGATTTCTAGAAACGAGCCCCTGATGATTCGGTCATTCGTTGGCACCCTTCAAGGAGCTACCTTCGATTGGTACCACTGTCTAAAACCAGGCAGCGTTACCAGCTGGGATGATATAAAGTTCATGTTTCTCTCCAACTTCTTTGATGATGACAATGAGATATCTATCGGGATGTTGCTCGATGAGAAGTAAAAGGACGGAGAAACGGTGGATACCTTCGTCAAACAATTCCGAAATAAGGCGATGAACTGCCGGGATCCGATTACAGAGGAATTTATTCTCCAGACTTACCACAACAACTTGTCGCTGGATGTGCTCGAATCGATGGGAACATCACCCTCCACTACATGGAAGAACCTGAAAGTGCGTCGCGAACAAGCCGAATGCTTCCTAAAGTGGAAAAAGACAGAAAGAGGCCAACCGGCTACAGAAGCCCCAAAACCCAAATTTGTTCCACGCAGAAAAGAGAAAAAGCAGGCTAGAACGGCGGTCGCAAACCAGACGTTCCAACTGTAACCCCAACAGCAGCCGCAACAGCGAGCGCCATAGCAGTCGCAATCACAGTGGCAGCAAGGGATGCAAAAGCAGAGGCCCTCAGAGCTGAGATTCCCGAAGTCTTATTCTTTTGGGAACGATGAAATTCCCGGCCTCTTCAAGTACTCGGTGGAAAATAATAAGATCAAGCTCCCTCCGATCCAGAATCAAGAGGAAGCGAAAAGGACAAACGACCCGAGGTACTGTGCTTACCACAGGGCAGTCCACTACCCCCACCAAGTCATGCTTCGGCCTCAAGGACAAAATCTAAGCCCTAATCGACGTGGGGATCATTACAATGAAGACGTCCAAGGAGAAAAAAGTCGGGGCGAATGCAGTGTCCATTAGCTTCAGTTCGGTGCCTTTGACGTGGTTTGAACCCGAGCCCGTAGTATAGGTGGCGATGAAGACAGTGAATGATGATCCACACAAGCAGTGCTAAAAAGGGCTCGTACCACATACGGCTCTAAATGGCGAAGTTTTGTGGGTCCATCCAGACCTACTTGAAGATGATCAGTGGGCAGCTTCCTCTTCATCCAAGAAAAGGTCAAATGGGAAGGGAAAATTGTGCCATGCTACCTCAATAGTCCTGGAGGGAGATGATGAGCGGATGGTGACATTCCAATTCTTAGAGGAGGAATCTAAAGTCCACGCCACGAGGAGCGGGTACGAGTACAGATACAAGTGCCCAGAAGTCACTGATTTAAATGCCAAGACGCTGTCAGAGCAGGGGGTAGTAGTAACTCCCCTCACCCGCACAGAAAAGGCCCAACAAGCAGCTGCCAAAGAAGCAACGGCTAAGTCGAAGGAGAAGCAACCACAGGAGGTTCAACCCCCGAAGCAGTCTCGATTCAATCATCCGATTACGAGAGACAAACTGGGAAGTTCAAATTCTCCCTATCACTTTTGGCTTAGCTAGCAAACATCCCAGCAAGAATCACACTTTACGAGCTTTTACGGTTGTCAAAACAGACTCAAAAAGCCCTACAACAAGCCCTGGCTAATTCTGAGGTCTTCCTCACTCAGATCAAGCCAGCTCCCGAAGAACCGGAGTCATCAATAGCCCAGCACTACAACTTGGCCACCAAGCAACTCCCCTGCATCACCTTTACCAAGGAGGACATGCAGATGAGAAATTCCAAACATGACAGGCCACTGTACTTCACTGGGTATATCGGCTCTAGTGAAGTTAACCGGATCCAAGTTGATCAGGGTTCCGCTGTGAGCATCATGCCCTTATGAATCATGTACAGTCTTGGAATTCCTGCCAGTAAGCTAGCATCAACTGGCACAGTGATCTACAGGTTTAACACCAGCGGATCTCGCCCGCTTGGTAAAATCCGAGTGAACTGCCAGATGGGAGATTTGAAGTTCGAGGTCATGTGTTATGTGATTAATGCTGAGACTTCCTATAACTTATTGTTGGGTTGACCTTGGATCCACAACAATGTTATAGTTCCCTCCACTCTTCATTAGTGTCTAAAATATGTAGACATGAATAATGAAGTCAAGACGGTGGTCGTAGACAAACAGCCGTTTAAGAGGATGGAGAATTATTTTACTGATTCTCTCCTTTATGGTACTGAGTCCGATACTGAATCATCGACCCAAGACACGGACAGCGGTGGGGAAACTGATACCGAAGCCGGGCTTGATTATAATGGTGGGTTTGTTTTGAATGACATTGTACCACTTGTAATCAATCTTGACGATGAAGAATCGTCGGATGAAGGCTGTAATTAGCAACTTGCCGACGAGTTAATAAAGGATGATTTAGAGTATCTGTTGTCTTTGACTGATGTAATAACAGGATTATACAATGATCCTGACTTGCACCTACCAACGCGGTCATCATGCATAACACAGAAGCAGTTCCAAGACTCCTTTGGGACAACACTCATCATCCCAGGTAGATCAAGTAGTGAAAAAGACTTGGTCTACGGAAAAGGAGATGCAGTTCCGACGCCGAATCACTTCTTAGAGGAAGACATTGATGACAACGATCCTATACTCCACACATCCAGATATAGTTCAGAAATACTAGATATCATGAAGAAGTAGGGGTACAACTTGGCACAAGGGGGAGGTCTTTGCTTCAGACGAGGTCCTCAAGTCCCACCCAAAGCGGCCTATGTCCCGAAAGGGAAGCCTGATAACTATTATGCATTCAGAAGAGGACTGGGATATGAATCCTCCTCGGAAGACGAATGCTCTTGGTTAATTAACGACCACTTACCTGACGAAGAAGATGGACATTCATCCCATTCATCTGCTTGGGATTCTGACGTCAGCTTGGGTGAAGTCTTCAATGCTCTAATGGTCAATATGGCTACTACCGACCCTACCACAATAGAGGACGACGAGGAGATGCCAACATGGGAAGACCTGTGGATTCATCACCTCAACATGCAGTACGGGGACCAGTTCTAGCAAAGAGAACCCCCCACTGAAGATATAGTCACCCAAGTCAGTATGGGCGACGAAGCCAATCCAAAGCCCATCTTTATGAGTGGTAGTCTTCCTCCAGAAGAAAAGGAAGAATTGATCGCTCTTGTTAGAGAATATATTGACGTGTTCACTTAGAACTACGAAGATATGCCAGGGCTCGACCTGAATGTGGCAACCCATTGCCTTAAATTTAAGCCGGATGCTAAACCTGTCAAGCAACAGTAAAAGACAGTTTCATCCGCAATCTATGGAGGCAATCGTGGTAAAAGTGAAAAAGCTCATCGAGTCAGGCTTCATCACAGAAGTACAGCATCCGGACTGGGTGGCAAATATTGTCCCGGTACTTAAGAAGAATGAGACAATCAGGATCTGCGTCAACTACAAAGACCTAAATGTTGCATGCCCTAAAGACAATTTTCCTCTCCCAATCACCGACGTCATTATCGACAACACGTGTGGGATCGAGAGAATGTCCTTCATGGACGGCTTTTCGGGTTATAATCAAATCAAGATGCACCCGGATGACACCAAACGTACAGCGTTCAAAGCACCTCTTGACATATTCTGCTACACAGTCATGCTGTTCGATTTGAAGAATGCGGGTGGCACGTACCAGCGAGCGATGATGAAGATTTTTCAGGATCATCTCTAGAAAACGGTCGAATGCTACGTTAATGATTTGGTCGTGAAGAGCCGCGATAAGAGTGATCACGTCAAAGATCTTAGAACGATGTTCGAGCACATGCGAGCTCACCAGCTAAAGATGAACCCAGCCAAATCCTTCCTCGGGATGTCCAGTGGCAAATTCCTCGGCTTCATCGTCACCAATAAGAACATCCACGTCGACCTTGATAAAGTGAAGGCGATTCAAGATCTGCAACCTCTGAGAAATTTGAGAGAACTCAATGGCTTACAAGCGCGGTTGGCGTATATTCGGAGATTCATTTCGAATCTATCTAGGAAGTTCCAGCCATTCTCTAAGTTGAACAAGAAGGGCGTGTCATTTATCTGGGACGACGCTTGTCAAATGGCCTTTGAGGAGATCAAAGTGTATCTCGCGAAGCTTCCTGTTCTTGTTGCACCGCAGTCAGGTAGACCGTTCCTAATCTACACTAAGGTAACGGACCATTTGTTAAGCGCCTTGCTCGCGCAAGACGACGACAGCGGCACGAACAGGCAGTATACTACCTGAGCCGAGCATTAGTCAGTGCTGAGTCTCGTTATCCAATGATCGAGAAGCAGTGCCTTGCATTAGTGTTCACAATTCAAAAGCGACACTATTTAGTCGGACAGACGATTTATGTTATATCCAACGTAAATCCGATTCGAATATTCATGACGCAACTGGTCTCCATGAGTTGGCGATTGGTGAAATGGGCCTTGCTCTTGTCTCAATACGACATGCACTTCAAACAATAGAAGTTGGTCAAAGGGCAAGCAATTTGTGATCTTTTGGCTGCCAACCCGACGACGGACGTAGCCGAGCTATATGATGACCTACCGGATGAAGCTCACAAAGTCAACACTACATCACACCAACAAATATGGCGGTTGTAGTTTGACAGAGCTTCTCGAGCTACTAATGTCGCAAGTGCCCCCGGATGTTCTAAAATCTCCGCTGGAGTTGGAGTTGTCTTAGTTTGCCCGGTGAAACATGTCATGCCCCGAGCCTATTCGCTCACTGAACTGTGCTCCAATAATGTGGCCGAATACAACGCGCTACTTATCGGGCTTAGTTTCGCCAAAGAGCTGGAGGTCGAGTATCTCGAAGCTTACGGTGATTCACAACTGATAGTCAAATAGATCCATAGAGACTACGAAGTCAGAAATCTAGATCTATTCCCCTATCACTAGGCGGCCATTGAAATGGCAGACTCGTTTGAAGAGTTCTTCATTGAATATATCACGTGCCTTCAGAACACCTACACGGACGCATTGGCGGTGTTAGCGGTATCGCTAGCACAACCTCCCGAGACTGAGCAGCTAGTTACAATCAAGACTCATCAATTATTTATACCAATATATGATGAGGTACAGGGAGACAAGGGGGTGGTTACCAAAGAAGTATACACCACCTAGGCTAAATTGGAGCCTCGCGATTGGCGCTTTCCTATTATCAACTACGTCTTGCACGGTATTCTGCCAGAGGACACGAAGGAAAGAGAATCCATCCGACGGAGAGCCCCAAGATTCTTTTACGATATAGAAACCCGGCCGCTATATCGCCACGGGTATGATGGCTTGTTGCTCCAGTGCCTTTCAAACAAAGAGGTAGAAGAAGTCCTTCGGGAAGCATACGGAGGTGAATGTGGCGCACACCAGCCTGGTCCCAAGCTCTATGATCGTATCAAGAGAATGGGGTATTTCTGGCCAACAATGGTCAACGACGCAATTGAGTATGCTCGAAAATGCCACGCGTGTCAAATTCACGCAAACTACATGCATCAGCCTCCTGAGAAGTTGCATCCTTCGACTACGTCTTAGCCGTTTAAAACATGGGGAATAGACATTGTGGGTCCTATCTTTCCTCCATCGGTTAAAGGTGATCGGTTTATTCTAGCGATCACCGACTACTTCTCCAAGTTGACTGAAGCAATCCTGCTAAAAGAAGTGAAGGCGAGCAACGTCATCAAATTTATCAAACACCACATCATCTACTGACACGGTGTCCCAAGACGGATCGTGCATGACAACGATTCTCAATTCATCAGCAATTCCTTCATTAGGTTTTGTGAGAAATTTAAGATCCGCGACGTCTCATCAACAGCCTACAATCCCGCTGCGAATGGATTAGCGGAGGCATTTAACAAGTCAATTATCAAAATTTTGTCGAAGCTTATAAAAGCTAACAAGCGAGACTAGGACGATAAACTTGAAGAAGCACTCTGGGCATATCGAACCACCATACACACGCTAACTGGAGCGACCCCGTACTCTCTGGTCTACGGATGTGAAGCAATTCTTCTGCTGGAGATCCAAATTTTGTCACTTCGCATCGCCCTCGCAATGGAGATGATGATTGAAGAACAGCATCAAAAACATCTCGAGGAGCTCGAGATGTTGGATGAGAAGTGCTTGGGAGCTCAACAACGCATTGAGTTCTACCAAGCAAGAATGTCGAGAGCTTTCAACAAGAAGGTGCGACAGAGGAGTTTCAAAGAAGGAGATCTGATCCTTGCTGCTCAACGACCGATAATCCTCAACTCCAAGAAGAAAGTTAAATTCGAACCTAAATGGGAAGGACCGTTTGTAATGGAGACATTCTATTTGAACAGTGCGTTTCGCTTGATCACCCAGAATGGCGACCGGCAATTGATGCTGATAAATGGAAAGTTCCTGAAGAAATACTACCCCTAGTATCTTTAGGATAACTCGTTTCAATGGGAAGTGTGGGACATTTGACCCACTTTCCCCGAGGATAACCCTGGATTTATCCTCCACTGCAAATTCGCTCACCAATCGAATTCATTGACGATGAGTCTACAAAAATTTTCTGGTCCCCTCTTGATTCCTTTCATGAACAAGAGGTCCACTCAACATTTCTGTCACGCTGGAGATAGAATATAAAATTCTTCCTCTCTAAGCATATCCTTTCCCTTTCCAGACCCTGTCGACTGAAGGCATAGGTTGAAATTGGATTTCCAGACCAGGTCATCCGTCTGACGGTCACCTGAGTCCTTTTAGTTCTCAGAGTGGAGATCCCACTCTTAGTTCCATCCTATTCCTAGGTAGCACCGACTAAAGGTATGCGTCTAGATTTTTAGACCAGGTCGTCCGCCTGAAGGTCACCTAAGTCCTTTCGGTTCTCAGAGTGGAGATCCCAACCTTAGTTCCATCCTATTTCTAGGTAGCGCCGACTGAAGGTATGCGCCAGGATTTTCAGACCAGGTCGTCCGCCTGAAGGTCACCTGAGTCCTTTCAGTTCTCGAAGTGGAGATCCCACTCTTAGCTCCATCCTATTCCTAGGTAGTGCTGACTGAAGGTATGCGCCAGGATTTTCAGACCAGGTCGTCCGCCTGAAGGTCACCTGAGTCCTTTCAATTCTCAGAGTGAAGATCCCACTCTTAGTTCCATCCTATTCCTAGGTAGCACCGACTAAAGGTATGCACCAGGATTTTCAGACCAGGTCATCCGCCTGAAGGTCACCTGAGTCCTTTCGGTTCTCAGAGTGGAGATCCCCCTCTTAGTTCCTCCTATTCCTAAGTAGTGCCGACTGAAGATATGCACTAAGATTTTCTGACCAGGTCGTCTGCCTGAAGGTCACCTGAGACCTTTTGGTTCTCATAGTGGAGATCCCACTCTTAGTTCCATCCTATTCCTAGGTAGCACCGACTGAAGGTATGCGCCAGGATTTTTAGATCAGGTCGTCCGACTGAAAGTCACCTAAATCTTATCAGTTCTCAGAGTGGAAACCCCACTTTTGATTCTATCCTTTCATCCTAGGTAGCGCTGACTGAAGGTATGCGCCGGGATTTTCAAATCAGGTTGTCCGACTGAAGGTCGCCTGAATCCTCTCGACCCCAATGGTAAAGTTCCTGCTCTTGGTTTCGTTCGTTCATCATGAGAGATAGAATAAAAAATTCTTCCTCTCTCACCAACTTAATATTATCAACAAAAAACTCCTTAATCTAAGATTTTTTTGGGGAATTTGATCTCAAATCCTAAGCAGGGATAGGTCGGCGCCTCACACGCATCGCCGAGTTCGTCTTCCCGTGAAAAAGATGAAGTCTACATATTCAATATCATAGCATAAAACCTAAGAGAGTTTCATTGTTTTAGTACAACGTCACGTGCAGAACAGGTTAAATTATCCACACGCTAGCCCGATTCAAATGGTAATCGGTAAAGGCTCATCAAATCCGTTGAAGGCTGGGGGTTGGCCAATAACCCTAAAGTTGACGCCTAACACGCGTCGTCGGTTAGTCTCTCTTACCCGCAAAAGAGTGTAAAGTCTATGTATTTAGCATCATAGCACCAAGTCTAAAAGATTTTCATTCTTTTAGCACAACGTCACGTGCGGAACGGGTTAAATAATCCGCACGCTAGCCCGATTCAAACGGTAATCGGTAAAGGTACACCAAACCCATTGAGGGCTGGAGGTTAGCTAATAACCCCAAAGTTGACGCCTAACAGGCGTCGCCAGTTAGTCTCTGATCCGCAAAAGAGTACGAAGTCTATGCATTCAGAATCGTATCATAAAGTCTAAGAGAGTTTTATTCTTTTAGCATAATGTCACGTGTGGAACGGGTTAGACAATCCGCACGCTAGCTCGATTCAAACAGTAATCGGTAAAGGCTTATTAAATCTATTGATGGCTGAGGGTTTGCCAAAAATTCTATAAGTATTATGGTTAATTATTTCTGACGGAATAAAAGAATCATAATAAAGCAGAATGAGGAAGGGAAAACATATTTTATTGATAAATACTGAGGTTACAATGCTTTAGATAATAAGTTTGTGATAGCAAATTTGTTGTCTTAGTACAGACACTTCGTCAATAAAAGCTTACCGAAGCTCCTCCTGTAACTCAGTCATAAAAGCCTCCTCACTGGTGTTGAGTGTCTTCATAGTTTCTTCCTCGACCTCAGTTAACTTCTGCTTCGAGAGCTCCAACATAGTTCGAATAGTCTTAGTACAGACTATTCGAACTATGTGTATTGTCTAATCACCCAAAATGGTGACAGGCAATTAATGCTGATAAATGGGAAGTTCCTAAAAAAGTACTATCCTTAGTATATTTAAGATAATCGAGTTTGATGAGAAGTTCCTCATGGAATATTTCACCCATTGTCCTTGAGGATAACCCTAAATCTATTCTCCTCTATAAATTCTCTCACTAATTAAATTCATTGATGGTGAGTCCACTAAAAGTCTTTCTGGTCCAATCCACCAGCAAATCCCCTCTTAATTATTTCCACGAACAAAAGGTCCACTTTCAATGTCAAGGTCCCCTTATGATAAACAGAAGGGCTTCATAATTTCATCTACAGTCATGCCCTCCCAAGGTTAGGGCTTGTAGGCTGTTTTTTATGATAGCCAATACCCACAAAACACTGTCGACAAAAGTTACAATCTGATGACCTTCACAATGGCAGAGGAGAGTTACAATTTAATGACTCTGGAACATAGGGGTTACAACTTGCTAATCCTTATGAAATCTAACTAAGAGATTATGAGAAAACAATCTCTTCAAAGCTCGAAACGCGAAGCTCAGTATCGCGTCCAAGCACAAAACGCGAGGCTCACCACCGCGTCACAAAGTACAAAACGCGAAGCTCATTACCGCACTTCAAGTTCGAAATGCGAGGCTCACCACCGAGTCACAAAGTACAAAATGCAGAGCTCATTACCGCACTTCAAGCTCGAAACGTGGGGCTCACCACCGCGTCACAAAGTACAAAACGCAGAGGTCATTACCGCACTTCAAGCTCAAAACACGAGGATCACTCCTACGTCACCACCACAAAATGCGGGGCTCACTAACGCGTCTCCAAGCTCAAAATGCGGGGCTCACCACCGCGCATCCAAATTCAAAGCGAGGGACTTAGCACCGCATCTAAGCTCAAAACGCGAAGCTCATTACCATGTTCGAAGTTCAAAATGAGGGGCTCATCCTCGTAACGCAAAGGACACCCCCATGCTCAAAACGTGAGGGTCCTAACCCCGCGTTCCAATTATGAGCTAGAGACACGAGGGTCACTCCAGAATGTGAAATTCACGCTTGACTCATTCAAAAATGATCTAAACGGTTCTAAAACCGTTTTGCACGATCTGAGGGCAACTAACCCTCGTTTGGGAGAGATTTAAGGGGTCAGTTACACCCCTTAGACCCCTATAAATAGCTGAAAAATCAATTGAAGAAGCTCTCTCTCGGAGGGGACCAGAGGATTGGCTTTGAGGGGTTTTCCTTTTGGTTTCATCCAGGCTTAAAAGGGCTTTTCCTTTGGATCTCCAAAGCCCATTTGAAAAGGGCCACGAAGAGGACTTTCACAGGGGCAAGAAGTCTTCTTTGGAGGGATCAAACTCCTTCTTGAGTTCGCAAAACTCGTTAGAGTTCAAAACTTGTTCAGCGAGTTCTTCTCAACTTTGTTCCACGTGCCAAGACGGTCGAATCGTCAACGGGATACAAGATTCAAGCTCCCATCCCTACCGGAAGAACCCGGCCTTAAACAAAAGGGAGGATCTCCGTCGATCCTTCCTTCTTTTGTAAATCGGGCAACCAATCGAGGAGGTTTGTAATTTCTTTTTCTAAGTCGGTTAGAGACGGATTACTTAGTGAGATTGTAACACATTCTTTTTCTAAGTTAGTTGGAGAGAATAACATCGATTTTACATTTTCTTAATTTTTTCTCGCAAACAAAAGATTTTTGGGGTACATCCTATTTTACATGGGTACTTCTATTTGGACCGTACCCATGCCTGACACATATCTGTACCCGTACCTAAACTACTTGGACAATTCTTGAATATATGCATTCGTTTTTTTCAAACGTATACTACATATTTTAATTTAAGGCTCCTCGTACACTTCTTGGGTGTATATTCTACACTTCACATCTATTTCTAATATATTGATCTCATTTAAATGAAAAAACAATATTCATCTTATGTAAATTATTAATTATAATACGTATAAATATACATAAAATACATATTTATAGTCATGTCCCTGTACCCTTCTTTTTGCAAATTTGACGTGTCCCGTACCCATACCCGTACCCATGCAACTTAGGGTATATCTGAAAATCCATAATTAATTTGGTGGTGGTCTTATGGACACTCTATCTACTTTTGTGTTTGCTTTATTGGATCTCTGTCAAGTTCATGACTTAAAAACGCGATAGACAAGATAATGAAAGGACAGAAAATTTGAAGGATGTGCATCCAAATTACAACTCTATGGATGTTACGTGCTAAAAGACATATTGGGAGGGAGATATGCTGAGGAAGAAGGGGATAACAACTTAATGTTGTATATTTCCTTCTCCAAAGTCTAATCATTCTTCCCTTCTATCACTTACACAATTTCATAATTATGAATGATTGAATCTGGCACGTTTACAAAATATGTGTTCTATCTGTTGAAAATGAGTGTTTCGTCATGTGTAGCTTTGAGGATCATTCATGTTCGTCTCGTCTATCTTCTCTTGTCTTTGACACATTCATCATATTACTATTCACTATTTGGTTGGTCGTAGTATATGCTATTGATAGAGTTATTATTTGTTGGCATAATACAGGTTGTCTTCAACAAAAAGAAAGAATTCCAATGGAATAAGATCTTGATGTTTCTGAGAGTGGGCTCTTCGAGGTAACCCATGCAAGCTATATTACCTTAAGGGAGCAAAGGTTTTACAAGTTTCGTCTCCCTTCACTCACTATAGACTACATGCTAGTTTAGAACCTAAGTGGCATATACGACCATTCAACCACCTTATCCTGAACCCATGTTGTAAGGTTTATTTTCCAATTCTAAAAATGTAAACTATTAAATCAATCTGATCTCTTGCATGAGGACAAATTTACATCTAAGCTTTAACTTATATTGTCCTATGTCCTATATTTTAGATGTTTTCCTATCACAAGGTTTATACCATTTTCATCAATCCTGATCGGGAATCTCAGTTTGGAATGTCATTCTGTTCCATTCTTGATCTTGTATTGGCCTTGGGCTAGCAATTCCTGTAGCAGATCTAGTGATCTATTTCTATATGATTTTCTGTAATACTTCATAACTGTTATCCTATTCTTTAGTTTTGATCTCATGGGTTACGAAGTTCTGATCTTGATATGGTGGATGCAGATTAGGCACACATGGTGTGAATATTTCTAGTGTGAATAAGTCTTCTGGGCGCCGAAAATATGCAGAAGGGGATGTGTTTGAAGTAGCAAACCTAATTTTGAGGCTCCTGTCATCAAAGAATGGTGTTGTATTAAGAAGAGTACTTATGACGGCGGTATGGCCCAGTTTGATGACTTATAAACTTCATGTTTTAGTCTATTACAGTAATATATTTTTGTTGTGTTGCTTTCCTCTTTGTTATTATTTAGTTTCTACTACTGCATGGCTGGGACGGGCAGGTAACCTAAGAACCAACATGGCTGGGACAGGTCAACAACTGGCTGTGAAAGGTTTTATAGCAGAGACCACACTCATACTTGCTTTGGCCAAGTAAATTGACACCACCTTTAGAGGGTTCACAAGTTGATGTCAGGCTGATACCTGGTCATATTTATTGTGATGAAGTACTTTCTAGAACTTTTTTGACCTTTAGTCTGGTTTCATAGCTGACGCCATATTGGCAGGGAAAAGCGTTGGTTGATGATGATGATGAAGATACTCGAAGTTACCTCATTTAATGAATAAATAGACCAGTACGTAGGGGGAAAAGACCAACTTTCTATGCCTATCCCAGCTATCTTGGCAGCCTTTGAACCTTGAAGTTATTCCTTTTGAGGAATGCTTCATTTTATTGTCTTAATGTGTATGCTATTTAACAGAGAAGCTTGAATACGCAGAGGTGGAACTATTTAAATGATAAGCTGTAAATAGTATATGTGGTCCTTTGTTGGGAGCGTGTTTTGTGTTTATGTGTGCCCGTCATAGAGGTAGGAGGAGCACACACAGAGAGGATCTTCATGTGTGCAGCTCTAAAATTATCTTATTAGATGCACTGCACAGAAAATCACCACAGACTAGAAGGGATCTTAACCAGGAAACAAATTTTCTATAAACGCTATCTGATAAGAGGTAAGAAAAACATGCAATCAATTTCTTACTCTGATGCCATGAATTCCTTTCTTTAATTTGCGCAATGTTGCGAGCATCTATGGGTAATGGTGAACTTGGATGCTGTGGATGAAGCAATAGATGACTAAAAGTTCTTATACATGAGACTTTGTTCGGGTTATAGAAGCTTTAGTCTTAAAGTTTGAGAAGGGTGTGGAAAGTGGGCAGGAGCATATGGGAAAGAATAGTAGTGGTAATCGTCTGAGAGGAAGGCCAAAGATGGTTGCTCACAAGGTTAGATAAAAATAAACACACTTTTTAAGACCAAGGGACTATATAGCACACAATACAGCTATCTAGTGGTCACATAAATCACTCGTCAAGTATAATAAGTATTCAAAACTCCTAATGGAACCCAAATCAGATGACTTGGCTACTCTCCGCAGGAATCTGCACGCAATGTACAAGAAATGTGCCTTCAGCACATGTCACCGAAATACATGGTAGTCATGAAAATTACTCCTAAGTTTCAGTTCTCTAAATGTTTATGTTACTGTAAGGGGCAGGAAAGAATAAACCCGTAGGTTATTTGTGAATGCTTGTAACTTGTTGGTTCTTTAATGTTTGTCTTTCACTGCATGTTTCTGAATCAGGATAAAGGAGGGTTGACGTAGGTAGCCCACTGCCAACATAGAACTTAGTTACCTGCATAATTTAGTTGTAACTTCTTGGTACATTATTTATGTCATAACTATATTATAATATTATAATCAATGCTAATATTATAATCAATGCTATTCTCTCTGTTGTTATTTGTCTTGAATTCTTTCTCAAGCGGGACCTACTTGTTTGAAAAAGAAAAACAAATTTGACAATTTATTTTCTTCCACCGAAGGTTGATTTGATTGAAAGTGACTTGAGAGTGTTGGTTAAAGAAAATTTAGAGCAAGACAAGGAAAGTGACACTTGAGCAAATAATTCAGGTTGGGTCGCTTTCAAAAGTAAGTGTGCTGCCAAAACTCAAGATCTTCTCATCATTCAAAGCATCTCTAAGAGAATATTTTTTTGCCTCTTCGTCCGGGGTGTGTACAATTTGAGTGAGAGAGCTTGAAAGAGAGTGTTCTCATTTTATGTACAAGAATTGTAATTGAGAAAGAAATCTAGTGAAACCCCTCCTGCCGTGGACGTAGATCAATTTGATCGAACCACGTAAATCTTGCGTTTGTGATTGTGTCTCTCTATTTCCTAGTTTTGATTAGTGTGTTATTTTGATACACTTGATCAGACCGCTGCAGACCACTACGGATTTATCGCAACAAACTGGTATCAGAGCTTCTCGTTTCTAGGACAGCTTTCAATCTTCCACAATGGCTTCTGTGAAGTTCTCGGTGTCGATCTTCGATGGCCAGAACAATTTCGGCCTATGGAGATAAAGATGAAGGCTTTGTTACGACGTGAAGGCACGGTTAAAGCTATCGATGAGAAATACCCAGAAGATATGGCTACTGCCGAGATGGAAGAGATGGACGAAAAGGCTCACAGCGCCTTGCAATTGTCATTATCCGACAATGTGCTTCCTGAAGTTGCCGATGAGGAAACGGCAGCGAGGTTGTGGTCAAAGCTCGAGAGTCTCTATTTGAAGAAATCTCTTACAACGAGATTGTACCTGAAGCAGCGGCTATACACATTGAAGATGAAAGAAGGTACGCCCATTCAGGAACACCTTGATGAATTTAATAAAATTATCATAGATATGAAGAACCTGGATCTTAAACTTGATGATGAAGACCAGGCTCTCATTGTGTTGTGTTCCTTGCCTGACTCTTATGAAAACTTTGTTAACTCTATGTTGTATGGAAGAGAATCCATAAGTCTTGAGGATGTGAAGGCCTCTTTGAATTCTGCTGAGTTAAGAACAAAGTTGAATGGGAAAGGTACCGATAGGCAGGCTGATGGTCTGCTAGCTAGAGGTAGATCGAAGACCAGAGAGGGTAGTAAAGGGCAAGCGAGAAATCGTTCGAAGCCTAAGTCAGCCCAAGATAAGAAGCAAGTTGAGTATTTCTACTGTCATAAGAAAGGGCATTATATGTCAGAATGTTTATGCTCTAAAGCAGAAAGGCAACCAGCGTGGCGAAACCTCAAATTTAGCAAATACGGCAAAGGCTAATGTTGCTGATGTCGCTGAGACGGTTCTTGCAGTATGTCCCTTGGATGGCCATTCCGATAGAGAATGGATCTTGGATACAGGTGCGTCTTATCATATGTGTCTAAATAAAGATTAGTTCACTACTTACAAACCTATAACTGGTGGATCAGCTTTGATAGGTAACAATATAATCTGCAAGATAGTTGGTATTGGTACAGTTCCCATCAGGTGTCATGATGTAATAGTGAGAACTTTGTCAGATGTGAGACACATTCCAGACTTGAAGAAGAACCTAATTTCTTTGAGTTCCTTGGATTCTATTGGGTGTTCTTACACAGGTGGAGGTGGAGCTCTTAGCATTTCTAAGGGTTCATTAGTTGTGATGAAAGGTAGCAAAGTGAATAGTTTATATGTTCTCCAAGGTAGTACTGTGACAGTCTTTGCTGGTGTGTCCTATGATGCTGATAGGGACACTACTCAATTATGACACATGCGCTTAGGCCACATGAGTGACAAAGGGATGACTATTTTGAGTAAACGTGGCTTAGTCTATGGTGATCATACATCATCACTTGATTTATGTGAGCATTGTGTGTTTGGGAAGCAAACTCGAGTCAGCTTCTCCACTGGTTCACATGCAACAAAGGGCACTCTTGACTACATCCATTCAGATTTGTGGGGACCTGCTCAGGTTTCATCCAAAGGTGGCGCTCTTTATTTTCTAACATTTATTGATGACTTTTCTAGGAAAGTTTGGGTCTATTTTTTTAGGCTTAATACCGAGGTGTTCGAAACTTTCAAGAAGTGGAAAGTTCTTATTGAGAATCAAACTGGGAAGAAGATTAAACGTCTCCGAATAGATAATAGCCTAGAGTTTTGTAGTGGTGAGTTCAACCAGTTCTGCGCAAATTCTGGGATTGTACGACATTGTACGGTCAGGTATACTCCTCAGCAAAATGGTGTGGCAGAACAAATGAATAGAACATTGATGGAGAGAGCTAAGTGTATGCTCTCAAACTCTGGGTTGGATAAAAACTTCTGGGTTGAAGCTGTGAACACAGCTTGTTACTTGGTGAACCGGTCTCCTTCTACCGCTATAGAGCACAAGACTCCAAATGAGGTATAGTCAGGTAAACCTAGTGATTTTTTAAATTTAAAGGTATTTGAATGTCCTGCTTACTATGAGGTTAGAGAGGGTAAGCTTGAGCCTAGAGCTAAGAAATGTATTTTTATTCGTTATGCTGATGGCGTCAAAGGCTATCGCTTGTGGAGTCTCGAACCTGATTCTCCAAAATTCATTATTAGTAGAGATGTTTCTTTTAATGAAAAATATATGCTTGATCATGGAAAGGTTTCTATTGAGTCTATAGGAAATGTAGAGAAGTCTATGGATAAGGTGGAGCTTCGGGTGGAGCTCGAGGGAGAGGCTTCTTAAAAGTCGTCTATAAAAATTGCTCCTACAGTTGTAGAAGAGCAACATGATTCAGGCTCAAATGATGATGATGCAGAGACTGAGCAACCTTATTCCATAGCGACTGTAGAGAGAGGAGACAAATCAGACCTCCTCAAAGATATGCACATGCTGAGTTGGTGGCATATGCTCTCACGATAGCTGAAGAGATGGGTATTCAAGAGCCATCAAATTTTACTGAAGCTATCTCATGCAGAGAATTTGGTCATTGGGTCACAGCTATGACAGAAGAACTCGAGTCACTTTACAATATTCAGACTTGGGATTTGGTGAAATTACCTAAGGGTAAGAGGGTAATTGGATGCAAATGGATTTTCAAGAAGAAAGAAGGGATCCCAGGAGTTGAAGATGCTAGATTCAAAGCACGGTTGGTAGCAAAGTGTTACAGGCAAAAGGAGGGAATTGACTATGACGAAGTATTTTCTCCAGTTGTGAAGCATACCTCCATCCGCGTTTTGCTTACCATGGTTGCTCTATTTGATTTGGAGCTTGAACAACTTGATGTGAAGACTGCATTTTTACATGGTGAGCTTGAAGAGACTATCTACATGTCTCAGCCAGAGGGATACTTCATAGAAGGTAAAGAAGATCATGTTTGTAGATTGAAAAAAATCTTTGTATAGCCTGAAACAGTTTCCCAGACAGTGGTACAAGAGGTTTGATAATTTTATGCTTAATCATAGGTACTTAAGAAGTACTTATGATAGTTGTGTGTACTACATGCATCTAGAAGATGATTCTTTTATTTATCTTCTATTATATGTAGATGACATGCTTATTGCCGCTAAGAATATGTCGCGGATTCTTATTTTGAAGAAACAACTCCGTGATGAGTTTGATATGGAAGATCTTGGTACCACAAAGAAGATTTTAGGGATGGAGATCAAGAGGGACAGAAAAGCTAGAATATTATATCTCTCCCAGAAGAGTATATTGCAAAGGTGCTTGAGCACTTTGGGATGAAGAATGCCAAGCCCGTTACGACTCCTTTAGCTCCACATTTTAAGCTCTCAGCTTCAGATTCACCTAAGAATGAGACCGAGAAAAGGAGATGTCCCGAGTTCCATACTCTAGTGCTGTGGGTAGCATTATGTATGCGATGATTTGCACTCGTCTAGACATTGCCCAAGTAGTCAGTGTAGTGAGCAGATATATGTCTCAGCCAGGAAAGGCACACTGGGAGGTAGTGAAGTGGATCCTTTGGTATCTCAGGGGTACCTCAGATTTGGGTTTGGTTTTTAATAGCAGTACTTCGGGAACCTCAGTTGTAGGTTTTGTGGATTCTGACTATGCAGGTGATCTCGATAAAAGGAGATCTTTGATTGGTTATCTTTTTACTCTTTCTGGTTCAGCTATTAGTTAGAGATCGACTCTACAGTCGACAGTGGCTTTGTCTACTACGGAGGCAGAGTACATGGCAGCAGCAGAAGCAGTAAAAGAAGCTATTTGGTTGAGGAACCTCGTTGGTGAGCTTGGGCGTCAGCAGAAGGCTAGTTCAGTTGTGTTTTGCGACAATCAGAGTGCAATACACCTAAGTAAAAACTCAGCACACCACGAAAGGACAAAACATATTGATGTCAGATATCATTTCATTCGTGA